>JAQQSW010016366.1:0-11690 GCA_028646575.1 Pseudocheirus occidentalis | reverse complement strand
CATCCATCCATCCATCCATCTATCCATCTATCCATTCATCCATCTGTCTATTTATCTGATTCCCAACCCTCTAGAAGCTGCACAGGAAGCCTTGCAAATGTTTGCGTTTGTTGTTCTCTGAACAAACCCATGTTTGTTTGAAGCTGGAATCTGTGGCCATTATCATATTTCCAGTGTTCCCCACAGGTATTGACAAACACAGTACAATTCTTCTCTTCTTAAAAACCACCGAGTGCTCATTCAGCTTTGATTCTCTTTATCAAAGTTGCTATTGGACCGTGGGACACCGAAGCAGCATCTGGCAAGATCTAAGCAGAATGCGATCCAAGTTCTGGCTTCTCTCTTTCTCTCCTAGGCAAATTCCCAGCAATTAGCCTGGTTGGAGCAATTCATCTTTAGCAGCCCTTGCCTTTGTCAAAGATGTATGCATAGCCATTAGGAGTGATCAGACTGTGGTGATAATTTCCCATCCAGACTCCAAAGCCCATTTTGCACAAGAGTCTTTAAGATAATTAAAAATGACTCCAGTATCCACTTCCTTTCAGATACTAAGCTATCCCTACACTGTATCCCTGCCTGCCTGTGATGCCCTTCCCACCCTGTTATCCATCCAAAGCCTTTGCATCATTCATGTTAGTGCTTCTTCCTGGTTCAGACACACATGGGGACTACCAGGTTGGAGTGATGGGGCTGGAGTGGGGTAGATGGATACAAATAAAGCCCAGAATCAGGTTCAGAGCATTCCCTATCACCACCCAGTAAACAAATTCTGGGGACTCCATAATGCAAGTTCATTGTTCACCCAAATCCTATTTATCAATAACAAGCATTTATTAATGGAAGGAGGTGGAATGTTGTACTGGGAATCAGAAAAACCTGAGTTCAAATCCTGCCTTAGACATTTCCTAGCTGTGTTACCCTGAGCAAGTCACTAAACCTCTTTCTGCCTCAACTTACTAATCTATAAAATGGCCTCACTGGACTATTTTAAAGATCAAATGAGACAACATGAAAATACTTTTGCAAACTTAAAAGCATTATATAAATAACTATTACTGTTATTACTTCCACGTTCCAGGCACTGTTGGAGATAAAAGCCAAAAAAAGAAGTAATCCTTACTCTCAAAAAGCTTACATTAAAATGGTGAACAACCTCTGTTTGTCTGTGTATACAAACACATACACATTTAAGTGTTTATACATATGTAACATATGAAGAGATTCCTAGAACAGGAAAGCTTCAGTCCATTAATTAACTGAGAATTAGCACATCCATTTCATAATCATACTCTTTTCTACCAAGGACTGAATCTAGCTTTAATTTTCTCTACTGCCACTTAGGCTTTGGGTGTATGCTGGCTCATCTTCTCTATATCTCCTTACGAAGGATCAGGATCCATTTGACTGATTCTGGCCTAATAACTGTAAGGCTTTTGATCATTAACAGCCCTCAGTTACGGTTGTGGGTCTAAAAATCAGTTCTAGGCCATGTCAATCCCTCCTCTTCCTGACCACCCTGAACACTTACTGACTGTACTACACAGTGGCCTGTGTGACATTTTATTATAAACTCCTTTCTATGTATAATTCCCTAATTGAGTCACTTTGTAGTGCCTGGCACACAGTAGGTACTTAATAAATGTTTGTTGATTGACTAATATTGCTTTACTGAAGGCAGAGATTTCTGCCTCCCATTCATTAATTAACAGAATTTTGAGCAAATAACAGGTATTCAATAAATATTTTAACTAATTTTTTAAAAGGCAAATACCATACTTATGAATTCCATCAACCAGCTTCTATGCTATGGGATGCTATTTTATTTCTTAGTTATTTGTTCATTCTTATAACACTGATTTAAGTAAAGCTTTTGGATTATGGTATAATGGAAAGAGCCCTGGCTCTTGAACCTGAGGACTTGGGTTTGATTCTCACCTCTGTTCCTACCTATATGATTTTTGGGGGAAACATTAAACCCTGGTCTTCAGTTTTCTCCCCTCCAAAATGGAGGAGTTAGACAAAATAGAGATAGATAGATAGATAGATAGATAGATAGATAGATAGATAGATAGATGGATGGATAGATAGAACATTCAGTCTTTACTATGTGCTAAGCATAGGTGATACAGATGCAAGCAAGTAAGACCATTGGTAACTTCCAACAACTTACATTTTATCAGGGAAGAAAATACCTAGAAAGGTTTTAGGAAGGGAAGTGGGTATCATATGGATGCATGGTAAGGAGACAGCAAAGAAATGGCAAGGAGGCTTAAGACCAAGCAAGACAAGGTAAAAGTTCACCCGTCAGAGCCAAGACACCGGAGGGGTGCTAATGGGCAAGAGTCACTGTACATCTTCTCTCTAGTCAAGTGTTAGGGGACTAAGGACCTATGTGTATCCTTGATCCTTATACCACTGGCTACCACATTTCCTTTATTGCCATAGTTGACAGCCAAATCTTAAGAGCCAACACATGTCCTAAGTCTCCTGGGTCATGAGACTGTTTTCTAAATCTAAGCATAGACCAACCTAACTGGGTAAGCAAAGACTCATAGAATGTTAGACCTGGAAAGGTATGTAGAGATTTTCTACTCCAATCTCTTTATAGAAAGAGTAGACATCATCTATCCCTACTGCCTCGTTTTATAGAAGGGGAAACTGAGTCTTAGAGAGGGAAAGGGACTTGCTCAAGATCACATAAGAACTTAGTTGTAGAGAGAGGATTAGAGCCCACTTCCCCAAGTCCCCGTCTGTGTTCTGTAAAGGTGGCAGTAAATGCCTTTTTTTTGGAGGGTGGGGTAAATAAATCAAACCACATCTACCTATTGTTTTACATAGTGCAAAGTGGCTCTCAACATCTAAACCAAACAACTGAACAACTAGAAAGCAATGAGTGAACAATAATAACAATCAATCAACAGACATTTATTAAATGCTTGCTCTGTGCCAAGCATAGAGCTAGGCTCGGGCAACATAAAGACAATAAGTAAAACTGTCTTAAGTAACTTACATTCAAATGACAATCTCTGACATCTCTATAATGCTCCTTGGCTTATAAAGCATTTCATATTCAATGTATGCATGAGTTAAGTATAGCAAAAAAAATCCATTTCACAAATGTAGTAACAGATTCACAGAAATTAAAGTGACCTGCCAAGGCTAAGGTCACGCCATTAGTATATAACAGAGTAAGAACTAAAAGGACTAAAAGTGGAGGCTAGTAATCTCTGGTCCAGTGTCTTGACTACATCAGATGCCTGGGAGGCTAGGGATTTTTTTTATGGGGGAAAGGGTCAGGCAAGAAGATGGGACACTGAATTAAGAATTGGCATAGGCATCACCTAGAATTCTGGCACCTGGGACAAATTCAGTTAGTGACAGGATAGAGTGAGGAAGGATGAGAAAATCCACCATTTTATTGCCAGCAAATGTTCTTCTTCTCTCTTAATCCTTGGGATATAGAGCTGCAGCTGATAGGACCAAAGCAGTGTTCCTTTCCTACCTCTCCCTCACCCCTGTATTTGTGGGAGAGGGAACCTTTAAGTTTTATTGAGTTTAATTGCTAATGTTGCTATGTCTTTTTATAGATCAGTGGTTCTCAACCTTCTGAATGCTGCAACCCTTTAATACAGTTCCTCGTGTTGTGGTGACCCCCAACCATAAAATTATTTTTGTTGCTACTTCATAACTGTAACTTTGCTACTGTCAGGAATCGTAATGTAAATATCTGATATGCAGGATGTATTTTCATTGTTATCAATTGAACATAACTCAAAGGTTGAGAACCACTGCTTTAAATATATATGAGCTAACGTGTCCTCAGCCTGAGCAGAGTAAAAGTAAATGCACTACTGGGGGCTTTTGAAAGGGAAATTTGAACTCAGTTTTCCTTTCTGCCAGTCCATCACTCTATTAATTACAATCACCTAACACCTGACCTGGTACACGTAGACACTTGCTAGGCACAAATTCATAAGCTCTTATGATCATAGATTTAGAGTTGAGAGGGATTTTAAAGGCCATCTAACCTGAACTCCTCAGTTTATAGAAAAGGAAACTAAAAAGGATTGTGCATATTTCTCAACATTTCATGACACTTTAACAACGACAAAAATAACATTTATTAGAGCATAAAAATTTCACAAATGAAAAAGTCAAAATATTAAATATATCCTTTGATGACCACAATTTAACAAAAATCATATTCAATAAAGGGACACTGAAGAAAAGATTAAGATTGATTGAAGACAAAAATAGTCTAATCTTAAAAAATTAGTAGGCCGCAAAACAAATTACAGAAAGATCAATCAATGTCAGCAAGTATCTATTAAGTGTTATGTGACAGGCACCTTAGTAAATATTAGAGAAATTAAAAATAAAGCCAACAATAAAGACTAGTCCCTGTTTTCAAGGCATTTATGTTGTATCACTAGATCAAGTGATTTATCCAAGGTCATATAGGTAGTCAGAATTCTAACCCAGGTTCTTTCTCTAAATTAAGTGTACCATACTCAACACACATGTGTATACACATATGTATAGACACATGTATATGTGCATATACCTATATGTATGTGTGTACATATGACACACATACAAAGTGTACATGTATATATTACCATTATTATCATTATATTATGGCTGAGAGGTAGCATAGTTTAATGGGTGAGAGAAGAACCTGGTATCCAGAGAGGTTAAATGATTTTTCAAAGATCACATAAAGCAGAGCTCGGATTCCAGTATAGGTCCTCTGACTCCAAATTCAATGTTCTCTACATCAAGGGTGAGGGCAGGGTTCTGGCCCCATAGCAAGAATTAGCTGAAAGCATCCTCCTTCTGTACAAATAGATGATCCAGGTAATTTATCATGTCACCCCAGGAAGGGACAATATGTCCAGACTTTGATAATCAATATTCCAGACCTTCCATTCATTCTAAAGGAGGATGGAGATGGCCAGGCATTTGCATGGGGTTATCATCAACATCCTTCTTATCCACGAGAAGCATTGGCTAAGCACTTTCCTCGTGACACTATTTCCTGTCATCAGGGAAAGAACAAGCTCAAATCAACATAGAAAAGGAAGGGAACGGAGGAGGAAGGATGGGGGGGGCATAGGCATCATGATATGTAAACAGTGACTGTTTATATTGTTTCTGAGTTGGTGGCAAGTGAGATTCAGGAGTGAGCAGCAGTACAGTGTTTCAAACAGAATGCCAACGTGAGCCAGAAGAATTCTGTATTCTGTTTAGGCAGGAATCTCATTAAATTATTAACAACAGCCACAATAATGACTCACAGTTATTTAGCCCTTTGAGATTTACAAAGTTCTTTCTTCAAATCCAACCAATGAGATAGGGAACATAAATATTTTCACCCTCATTTTTTGGAAGGGGAAATTGAGGTTCAGAAAAGTGAAGTGAATTGTCCAGTGGCACACAACTTGTAAATGTCAGGTCCGAGATTTTAATCGAATTTGTCTTGACTCCAAGTCTGATGATCATTACAGTATACTAGTTGGGTGAATCACAGGCTGACATACAATTAAGAGAATCTCCTTGCAGGAGGTTGAGGGTTGAGTCTGTCCTTGAGGGGAAGGATGGATTTCAGTAGGTAATATGTAGAGGGAACCCATTCCAGAGATTGGAATAGGAAGTGAGAGAAAGGTATAAGTGCACAGTGGGAAAAGAGGGTAGGATGAAACTTGGAGGAGATGGAGAGTCTTACAGTTTAATCTGAACATAGAGCAGGCAAAGGGGAATAGTATGAATTTAAGGAGGAAAAGAGAGAAACCAGACCACAGAGTGTTTGGAATATCCAAATGACTATTTTTATCCTGGGGGTAATGGGGAGCCATCAAAGGTTTCTAAACATGATAGGAAAGAGATCAGGGAAGTACAGTTTTGATTTGTATTTGGCTAGATCCAGACTAAAGGACCAGATCCAGCTTTCAAACAGAAAATTATCCTCCCTAGTAGAATCAGTTTCCTTTTGAAGAAGAAAAGAGGGGTCAATATTATCCTGACTTTCCATGTAACTCCACAGAGGATGCCCCTTTCTAGGTTTCTGAAATATTGTGCTCTTTCAGTTTTATGGATGTATGACCGTGGATTTGTAAAGCGGGCTGAATTTGGACTCATAGATCCTTGATTCAAATCCTGACATTTCATCCCTGTGTGACCTTAATCAAATCACTTGTCCTCTCTGGGCTTTAATTTCTTCCACTATAGAAGGAGGGCATTACCCCAGATGACCTCATAGTTCACTTTCTGCTCTAAATCAGTGTTGTCTTATGAGGAATAGAACTGAACTAAGCCTTGCTTACAAATGGGCACCTGCTTGTCTGTCAGGGACTTATATCTGCCCAATAGTCAAGAGTGCTGGTTTTTATTTCTAAAAATCTGCCTATCCACTGAGGAGTATACCTGTTCTTTTAAAAATAAAATGTCTTTTGGTTTGCTATCACCTTCATTTTTAAATATATCCCCTTCCTTTCAGCTACCTACAGAGCCATTCCTTAAAGGGACTGGGGTAGAGATGGCAACAAATAAGAATTTATATAGTAACTCCTGGTCACTATATAGGTGGCACAGTGGGCAGAGTGCCAGGCCTATAGTCAGGAGGACTAATTTTGCTGAGTTCGTATCTGGCCTCTCTGAGTGCAAGCAAGGTGGGATTTTTGTTGTTTTCTTTTTAGAGTTTAATTTCCCAGGTTCAGGTTAAATGGTAAACATCTGAAGGATTAATCTCCTTTGAACCCTGATAATTCATGGCTGTGTTAAGTCATGTAGGTTTCATGCATTCTGACTCCAAGCCAATCTGGGATTGAGTCTTTGTTAAATATTCTGGGAGGTTGGCATTTTGCTTTTGGGGTTTGCTTAGGAGAAGGATATTTTGATTCCCTAGATGGGACTCTTATTAGTCATTTGTTAAGAGCCCCCCAACTACTCAGAGGTTTGTGCTCTCCTGATCTATTGGTGCATGTAGGTGGTGGTATTACTTTGTTCAGTTGGTAGGAGCCCTGTCTGTTGAATCTCTGTGCTAATTTCCCTGTGTTTTCTCCATGTTCAGCACGCTAACCTTTCTCCTGAACTAGTGAATGTAGTTAAAGTAAGATTGTTGACCTCTTTAAAAGTTGCCTTTCCTTTGGAAAAGCAGATCAGAGAACCTGTGTGCTAGTGTGGTTGCTAATATAGCCTCAGACACTAGTCACTTGATCTTGTTAACCTCAGTTTCCTCATCTGTAAGATGATCTGGAGAAGAAAATGGCAAACTACTCCAGTATCTTTGCCAAGAAAATCCCAAATGGGTTCATGATTCAGATACGCCTGAAAAGCAACTGAACAACAACAAATAGTGCCTAATAAGTTATAGGCACTGTGCTATTTGAGTTTCAAAACCCAGGGAGGTAGATGCTATTATCTCCATTTTGCTGTTGAGGAAACTGAGGCAGACAAGTCAATTGACTTGCCCAGGGTCATATAGCTAGCAAGTGTCTAAGGTCAGGTTTAAACTTAGGTCTTCCTGATTGCATGCCCAGCACTGTGTCTACTCAACTGCTTAAAACAAAAATAAAAAAGAGAGAAAATGAAGCTCAGCAAAGCTAGCCAATATATGAATTAAGTTTGACAGTATATGTAATCTTCCACACCCATAATCTACCATCTCTGGAAATAAGGGAGGGAGATTTATTTTCTCTTTTCCTCTTTAGGTCCATGATTAATAATTATAATTATACGACATCCAATTTCATCTTGTTTATCTTTCCATCTATCTGTTGCTGTCTTATGTATATTGTTTCCCTGTTTCTGCTTAGGTCATTTGGCATCAGTTCATACAGATCTTCCAGAGCTTCTCCATATTCTGTATATTTATCACTTATTACCATACAGTAATATTCTACTACATTCATAGAATATAATTTGTTTAGCCATTCCTCAGTCAATTGGCATCTCTTTTATTTCCAATTTTCTTCCTACTACAAAAAAGCATCGCTATAAATATTTTACATCTATTCCTTTCAAAGAAATTAGATTTCTCTTAACAAGAGGGCCTTAACAACAGCAACTGGCACTCATGTAGCATTTTAACATTTTTGTTATCTCATTTGAGCCTCTCAACCGCTCTCCTTGGTGATTCTACCAATACATGTTCATAGAATCATAGATCCAGAGCTAGAAAGGTTGTCAGAAGGCATCTAGCCCAACTGTCTCCTTTTACAGATGAGGAAACTGAGACATAGGACAGGTGAGGTACTTGCCCAAGATTAGATAAATAGCAAGTAGAACAAGCTGAATTAGAATCCAGGTACTCTCACTGAGGAAGTCAAATCATAGAGAATGCTAGGACAGTCGTTCTCAACCTTCCTAATGCATCAACCCTTTATTAGTCGTATGTGGGCATGTCTGCATCTAGGCAGTGGATATAGGAGTGGTGTCTTGGTTCCTAAAACCATTGGAAAAATGTGTTTTCCCATGGTCTTAGGCGACCCCTGTGAAAGAGTTGTTCAACCCCAAAGGGGCTGTGACCCAAAGGTTGAGAACCACTGGTCTTGGAGGACAGTGTGGTAAAGTAGAAGGAGTCCTTCATCTGAAATCAGGAGGCTTGAAGATTTGAGTAACAGCTGCTCCTCTTACCCATGTGACCTTTGACAAGTCCCTGAATTTCTCCAGAATTAGAATGAGCCTATGTATTACAAAGACAGGCAGGTGGCTCAGTGGATGGAGGGCTTGGGCCTGGAGTCAGGAAGACCTGAGTTCAAATTCATCCTCAGACACTTACTAGCTGTGTGTGATCCTGGGTAAGCCCCCTTACCCTCTGTCTTGTTTCCTCAAGTATAAAGTGGAGGAACTCTCTCCCTGGGTTGTTGCGGAGGATCAGAGGAGATAATATTTTTTAAAGTGTTTAGCACAATACTTGGCACATAGTAGACACTTAGTGAATGTTTGCCCCTTCCCCTACTTGGCCACCGTCACATAGCTGTGAAGTGATATAACCAGGAGTCCACCCCAGGCTACACAACTCTCAAACCAGACTCTTTCTGCTAGACCACACTTTCTTACATGCCAGGCTCCCCACAGTTCCAATTTCTGGGGAAATAAGAAATATACCTATGGCCCCAAAATGACTCTCAGTCATCCCTTCCATGCTGAGTAAATGGAAGAGAAAAGCAAATGGAAACAAATCCTTTATTTTTCGGCTAACATAACAAGTTACTCTCCCGGGGCTAAGACTGTGGTGCTATGTTAGAGTCTGAGCTGAAGAAACAGACCCACGTGCCTCCCTCTGGCACCATCAGTTCTATACACCTCCTAGCTGATCTCAGGCTCTGTCTGTTGAGTTTAGCTGTCTTCTTCATATTTCCATTCTTATTAAAAACCTCCTCACCTGGAGGCATCCATGCAGGATAAGCATGCCAACCAGCTCACACTGGGAATCTAAAATTTTTAAATTGTGCATGGGAAAAAAAATAAGGAAAGTTTTATGTTCCGTGACAGAGAAAACAGACTGAGCTGCTGTCCTCATGGGCATGGTGCTCTGGGATGCTTTGTCAGAGACAACAGGAGCATCTGATGCCTTTCGTCCCCACGGCCAGATAGCCTTGTTCCTGAGAGGACCACAGCCGCCGTATGTGTGGGGAGCCGGGCTGCCTACTGTGCCTGGCTTCCTCATGGATGTTTTTAGATCATGTGTCTGCCTTCCTCATGGATGTTTTTAGATGTATCAAAATGTATCTCTCTGTGGCAGTCCATCCCAATTATCCAGTTACCTCAGAGAAGGAGACAAGCTAAACATCAGGCAGACCCACAGAGAATCCCAAGTAGGAAGGAGAAAATGAAGGCCAGTGAAGATAGTAATGTTCCACTGACAATTTTGCCTCATCACTGACAATTTCACCCCCTCTGTTGTCAATTTCTCCCTCTCTATGTCAATTTCACCATGGGGAAGGGAGGGGGCAGTATTGCTGTCACCTTTCTTCCCTCTGCTAAGAGTTGGTTGTGAGTCAAAAATCATAGATGGTGTCACCAAGTCAAGGGACAGTTGTGGGGAGAGAGGAGGGGGAAATGGAATTGTTGTTAGTGTATCATGTTGTTCAGTCATTTCAGTCCTGTCTGCCTTTTTTGACCCCATTTGGGGTTTTCTTGGCAAAGATACTGCAATGGTTTGACATTTCCTTCTCCAATTGGACAAGGTAGCTAACGCCTAAGACCTTTTCTCTAATTCTGGATCTATAATCCTGTCATCTCTTAGAGCCCCTAAAACCTTTAATTCTATAAGATGTTGACTCTGACCTTGAGAAAACAGGAGCACTCTTCTGTGTGTGTAGTGGTGGTGAAAGAGGTGAACTGGGTAGTTTTAAGAAGCTTGTAAAATACTGTTTTAGTTTTTTAGTCAAATGTATTAATAACAAGATTGGCAGTGTACTAGACCATGCTTGAACCAGTTCCCAAGAGCTGATTGTTAAATTTTCAGTGTGCTCTTTCCCCCTCCCCTCCCCACCCCTTCATCTCAATAATTCATCTTTATTTTTCTCTATGTCTCAGCATATGCCTTCCTCTCCAGCTGGGCTGGTGCCTTCACTCTCTCCTAAATGCACCTGGGTCTTCCCGTCTTTGTGACTTTATTCATGTTCATTCTTTTTTTTTCCTTTATCCAAACCCTACCCATTTTTAAATGATTACTTTAAGGCCCATCTCTTCCATGAAACTTGAGCTGAGTACTCTAATTCGTTTTTTAGCTGAATGCTCCAGGTTCATTTTCTCAATTCCTCTCCACAGCTAATCTGATTTATTTCTTCTCTGAGCTCCTATAATTTGCACCATTGAGCCCATAGGCTGCTATGGTTGGTCAGAGTTGGTAAGAGCTTAGAGATCATCATTCTGAACCTCTTCATTCAGAGAAGACAAGTCCAAAGAGAGGACATCACTTACCTGAAGTCGCATGGCTAATCATTGGCATAACCTGAACTCAAGATCCAATCCTCCTAACTCTGGTTCTCTCGCCACCTTGGTTGGTGGCATGCACATATGTGGCTTCTCCCCTTTCTCTCTGAAATGAACTGTCCAGAACTGCGCATAATAAGCCTCTTAACCCATAAGATTTATACACCATCTGACAACCTAAGTTAAAAAAATCACTCTGGGTATTGTAAAGCCTAATTGTATTTGTTGCATAAATTTAGTGCTTGAGTTTTCTTGAGGAGTAGGAGAAATATTGTCTGGCAAGTACCTCACCAAAAAGAAGATCTTATTCATGGTTCTGCACTGGCATTTCTATGGTGAGATGCTTTTTCAAGGAACAGATGAGAAGGTGGTTTTACTCCCTCTGTGAGGACCTGAACTTGCATATGCTTTGTAGTGATGACTTCAGCAGCAGTTTTCCCATTATCAGAGAAAGGATCACATTAGGCAAGTGACTCAATCTCCCTAGGCCTCAGTTTCTTCATCTATGAAACGAGAAGATTGGATTAGATAGCCCCTGAGTCCCCCTTCTAGGGCTAAGATACAGTAAGTCCCAGTTCATGTCTCCTTCCACTATGCCATGAACAAGTTATCATTCAATTATATTCCACCTTGCTTGCTATTTCCTGTCATCATCATCATCATCATCATCATCATCACCATCACCACCACCATCATCATCATCATCATCATCATCATCATCACCACCATCATCATCATCATCATCATCA
>JAQQSW010016365.1:0-11691 GCA_028646575.1 Pseudocheirus occidentalis | reverse complement strand
TGACTGAAAACTGAAATGGAGTTTTCCTGAGACCAGAATCTGGTGAAGGTCATCCAGAAGGCCAATATTCCTTCTGGGTCCTAGAGCCAGCTAAACTATTGGAAGACTGAAGAGACATGACCAGGGTAAGACTTTGTTTGTTCATGGCCTGGCTGATCCTTGAGTTCCAGGCAAGAGAAGTGGTGAAGGGTTTGAGATGTGCTGAACCCTGTGAACTTCAGTGTGTGCCAGAGATTGCCCTGAGGACTGGACAAGGACCTGGGAGCTATCTACCTCTCGGGACTGGACGAGAGCCTGGCAGCTGTCTGCTTCTGAATCCAGGTGATTGTTTGGCAGATTCAAGAGAGATGTGGAACCATGGAAGGGGATCCAGGGAATCAGAGAGACCTCCCAGAGTCAAGATGAAGAAAAGGCCAACCTTGGACGAGACTGAGGTTTGCTAGAAACCAAGGGGTGGAAAGTTTGTGTGGTTTTCTAAGGATTGTATTAGTGACTAATGATATTTAGTAACTAGGAATCTAGTTTAGTGACTGACTGCTAGATGAATGACTGATTAAGTTAATGGTTGCCCCGTGAGTGGAAGATTGGTATATTGTGAATTGATTGATTAAATCTTTAAGTGAGAAGGCTTTCCCCTTAGGGAAACCAGGTGATTCTTTTGTTCCTTGTTCTAAATATTGTGGCCACTGTAGTGAAAACTGTGTGGCCATTCCAATGTTAAGCTGTTATGAACACTATATTGTGACTTTCTGTAATAAGATGTAATATTGAGAATATTGTGAATATTGTACTGAATCTTGATTTGTAATGGAATAAACAGAGTGTTCACTATTACTGTGTAATCCGAATCTTAAAAGCTGTTCACAGCAGCATTCGTTTGGGAATCTGTTCATGCTTGGCTTTACAAAGACTGAGGCTGAGGAACTGAATAACATACACAAATCAGCAAAAAATCCTACTTTGCTTGGTTACAGCCCTCCACTCCTCGGCACTCACTGGGCATCTCTGCTTATGGTTGGACACTCCTGTGCCTTAGAGTAGGGTTTTTTTGACAGACCTTTTGAGAGTCTGGTAAAGCCTGGGTGCCCCTTCTCAGAATCTGGGATTATTGGGCCACCTGCCTAGTCTAGGCTCATGGCTTCAGGCCTGGAGCATTCCAGGACCCTCCTGTTTGGATTCATGATTACCAGTCTCTCCCCTCTCTGACCCATTTTTTGACCCACCATAGAAACAGAAGCTCTTTCCCACATCCAGGGTCTGCCTGGGTGTGTTGAGGCTGGGCTTGTCATCAAGGGTACATGAGGAGTGAGATGGCAGGGCTGCGAGCCCATGTAGCCTCTAACTTCATCCCATTCCTCCCAGATGCTCAGAAGACCAGTTTCAGAGGTCTCCTCCCAGCTCTCAGAGGTCTCCCAGCTCTCAGAGGTCCCCCAGCTCTTCATCCCATTCCTCCCAGATGCTCAGAAGACCAGCTTCAGAGGTCTCCTAGCTCTCAGAGGTCTCCTCCCAGCTCTCAGAGGTCTCCTCCCAGCTCTCAAAGGTCTCCTCCCAGCTCTCAGAGGTCCCCCAATTTTTCATCCCATTCTTCCCAGATGCTCAGAAGACCAGCTTCAGAGGACTCCTAGCCCTCAAAGGTAGAATAAAATGCATAAATCATGAAAGAAACCATATCTGTTCCAACGAAGGGATCATTTTTTCCCGTCCAAGTTCACAGACTTGCAGAAGTGTACCCTAGATTCAGAACTCTGACCTTTGAGGGTCCTCATGAATGGCTTGGGCCAAAGCATTGAATCAGCTGGTGGCCACATGTTTGAGCATGGTTGTCTCTGAAGATGGCTTGGTTCCTGTGTTTCTGCTCTGACTTGGTTCTCCTGTGGCTAGAATTCCTCTTGTTCAGTCTCTTGGACTGGATCATGGCCCATCTCCTGGTCCCTATGTGCAGATGTCCCCTCAGCTCTGTCCTGAGCTGACTTCTCTTCTTCCTCTCTCTGTCTGTCCCTTTTGTTGTCTGTCTTTATCTCTGTTTCTCCCTCAATTTCTCTTTTTGTCTGATTGAAGAGAGTTTGATGGGGGCCTTTGCACACCAGGCTGCAGTTTGACTGAGGTACCTACACAGTTGTCTTGCCTTTGGCCATCAGCTCCAGCACCTTCTTTCCCCCTTCCTACTCATTGTCTTCTCCTCCCTTCATGTCTGGTCTCAGGCCTCACCACTGGACCAAACTTGCTCTCTAAAAAGTCTCATGAAGTGAAAAATTGCTGAGAAAAGCTTCTAGAAATGCTGGAGTCTCCCCATGTAAGCGAGCCCTGGAAAGACTTCTCTTATTTCTTGCTGCTGGGCTCTTCACAGGGACCCTGTTGTTTTCAGGAGCAGAGCTGGGTTCCAAGGGTAATGGTTGACTCAGCATGGAACGGGTTAAGCTCAGGGTTGGGAATGCTCCCTGGCACCTGGCACAGGGTTCTGTTTGCTTTTCCATGAGAGCCTGGGGAGAGGGAGTTCTTGCTCAACTACCCCTCAGGGAACAATTGTGGGCAAATGGGACTGTGTGGAGGGCAGGATTCCAGTTTGGGATTTATTTCCTGAAAGTCCTCATATCCACATCTGGGAGAAATGGGATGAAGTCAGAGGCTACATGGGCTCCCAGCCCTGCCATCTCGTTCCTTGATGACAAGCCCAGCCTCAACACACCCTGACAGACGCTGGACATGGGAAAGAGCTCCTGTTTCTATGGTGGATCAAAGAATGGGTCTGAGAATGGAGAGACTGGTAATTGTGAGTCCAAATAGGAGGGTCCTGGAATGCTCCAGGCCTGAGGCCATGAGCTTGGACTAGGAAGGTGGCCCAATGGTCCCAGAGAAGGGAGCCATTCTGAGAGATGCTGAGGAGGCCCAAGAGGGAAAGCTGGGTCAGACAGGGCAGGGAATCAAGGACAGCTCTGAGACTTGGGACGCCATGCTGCCCCTTCATGAATGTACACTAGGCATAAATGTGGGTCCTCAGTTGGACTCTCTTTGGGACATAACCTCCATATGAGGCTGCCTCTAATAAGTGGGTTACTTGCCTCCTGTAGTTCCCTTAATAATCCTCCTGTGTTTTCCTCAGGGCATCTTCCCATGTTGGCTGCACCCGCCAACACTGCTAAGCAGAGTAATCCCAAGATGGCCCAAGACCTTGCCAATCTGATCATAGCGAGGTGATCGCTCTTTGGCAGGGATTATGTCCATAGCCCACGGCCCTCTCCAAGCCCTGGTTGGAGCTCTTTTCAGGTGGATGGGGCCCTACCCTGCCCTCTGTGGCAGAATGGCACACACTTGTGCCTTCTAGAAAGCTCCCCAGCTACACCCTAGACCATCAGCTCCCATTTCTCCATTCTCTGGAGTCTTGAGGGGATGACTAAACCCAAACTTCACAGAACAAATGCCCTCAATAAAAGGATTTGTTCTGTAAAACGTGGGCTCGGTCAAAGGGCCGCCCTTGAGGACTAGATGGCCATGTGTGGCCTCAAGACCCCTGCCTAGGGGATCTCATAGAATACAATCCAACTTCTGATCATTACTGGGGAGGAGGAGGACCCCAAGCTCTCTATCCCAGGCCTGACTCCTTCTCCCCTAATACCATTCCACAACGAACACACAGAGAAGTTTGTGTAGTTTGCCCTCAGAGGGCAGATAGAGCAGTCTGAGAGGTAAAGGTGGGCAAGATGCAGCGTGGGAAGATATTGAAAGTCTGGTGAGCTCCCCATCCCTGGAGGTATTTAAGTCAAGACTGCCTGACACTCCTTAGGCAGAAAACAGACAGACTGCATTGGAAGCTGTGGAGGCCCCTCCAGCTTTCAGTTTCCGTGCTTCCGGGAGGTCTCCCTCCCTGCTCTAATTCTGGCTCAAATTCAGCTTTTCCTTGTGTGATTCAGTAATACAGGATCATCCTCACGAGGGGGTGAATTAACAGGCCGTGCTTCTAGAGATTCTCTGAGGCAGGGGCGCCCCCTTGTGGCATCAGCTGGAAGGAAGCCCGAGTCAGCCCTAAGCTCCCTAGCCCCGTGGGGTCTCCAAGTTACAAAGGTCCTACAATGAAAAGACTTCCCGGGGTACAACCCTCTGAGAGAGGGGAGCTATAGGGCTGTCCAGACTGGCAGCACAAGCCAGTGTACCTGGTGTACAAGAGATAGGGAGAGAGGGAGAGCAGAGACGGAGAGAGAGATAGAGAGGGTGGGGGAGAGAGAGGGAGGGAGAGAGAGAGGGGGGAGGAAGAAGAGATACAGAGACACACATAGAGACAGAGACACAGAGAAACAGAGACAGACAGAGACAGATGGAAAGAGGACAGAGACAAAGACAGAGACAGAGAAAAGGAGAGACAGAAAGACAGAGACAGAGAGACAAAGAGAAAGAGAACAACAAAGAAAGACACAGAGATTGAGAGAAAGTGACAGAGAGACAAGAGTTAGACAGAGAGACTGAAAAACAAGAGTTGGAGAGAGACAAATTCACACACAGAGAGTAGAGACATAAAGACAGAGCCAGAGATAGACAAAAAGAGACAGAATTAGAGAGATGGAGTTAAAGAGACAGAGAAGGACACAGACAATAGATAGAGAGGAGATGCGGAGATGCAGAGTCACAGAGACCAGAGACCAGGCACTAGTATCTGCCAATGTTTCTTGCTGAGAATGTTCCATGCTCAGAAGCTGGGAGAAGCCGCTGTGCACCCAGAATCCCTCCCAGGAAGGCCCCCCCCCCCACAACCAGAGCTTTGGCCAATCCAGCTTCTGTGGTTCCTCTTCCACGGTCCCAGCTCCAACTGTTACCTGGGTTCAAAGGCAGGCAGCTCCCAGTTCCTTGTCCAGCTCCTCATCCAGTTCTTCATCCAGTTCCCATTCCATATTGAAGTTCACAGTGTGCGTCCACCTCAAGTCCTTCACAGTTCCTGTTTCTGGGAAGACAAAGCTTGAGAGAGCCACAATAATATTGATACACATTGCCGGCACCATCATCAATTCACAATCTGCCTGTGAAGTCAATTCAGACCCACCTACAAGGTCTGAGAACTCAACACAAATCATCAACATAGGAATCAACACAGACCCACAAACAAGGTCCAAGATGTCAGCACAAATCATCAGTAAAGTCCCAGGACTTCTGTAAACAGAAACCAGAAAATCCTCTTTCAGGGCTTCCAGTAAGGTCCCCGGGCTTCTGTACAAAGTATCACAAACAAACATCAGCACAGACAGAGCAGACAAGCAGAGTACAAGATGCCACAAGTGTTCTCCTTGACTCTGCCACCACAAGAGTCCTCTTCCCAATTCTGCTGCCTCCAGCCTGGCCTCTCCTTATAGGTCATTGCTCCTCCCCTTCCTGTTGCAGGAGCTCAGCTTCTCGGGTTCACAGGTTGTGGGGTTCACACATTTTATTTCTTAACAGACTTGATACAAGGCTCAAAAGAAGCTTGAACTGAACCAAGGTGTCAATTCAGTAGCTGAAACCAGGTGTGAACTGTTTCTGTGTTCTCTCTTACAGGTCACCATATGCCTGCACTCTGCTTTGAAAGATGCACTCCAGGGTTATCCCATACTTGAAGAATTAAAGGCCCCCCACCCCAAATTACCCAAGAATAATGGAGGGGTGCTCTGTGGGCCTGAGCAGGCTGGAGCCAATTAGTCATTCCACAAGGACCTTCTGTGCCGAGCAGTAGTCTCAGCCAAAACACAGTCCCTACCCTTGGGAAGGTTCCCGTGCAACTGGGGAGATAATATATGAACAGCTCCGCAAAAAGCAAGCTCTGGGCAGGATAACTGGGAGGTAATTAACAGAGTGAAGGTTCTGGGACTCAGAGGGATTGGGGAAGGCTTCCTGGGCAATGTAAGATTTTAGTTGGGACTTACAGAGCTGGGGAAGCAGAACATTCCAGGCATGGGGCACAGCAGACAGAACTGCTGGAGGGAGGGACGGAGCTTCTTGGTGGAATAGCCAGGAGGCAGGGGTTACGGGTTAAGATGTATGGGGAGGGGGAGGAAGGTAGAAGGGGGAGGGTTATGGAGGGTTTTGAATACTCAACAGAAGGTTTCCTATTTGCTCCTGGAGGCCAGAGGGAGCCACAGGAGTTTATCAAGTAGGGGGCTGCTATGGTCAGACTGTGTGTGCTTTAGGAAAATCCCTTTGATGGCTGACGAGAGAATGGACAAGAAGGGAGAGACTCAAGGCAGGCAGACCCCCAGCAGCCACAGCAAGGATCTGAGCACAAGGTAATAAGGGTGTGCTCTGGGAGGGGGCAGAGTCAGAGGAGAGAATGGGGCCTATTCAAGAGATGCTGCAGGTGACCAGTGCCCAAAAGTGGTGTGATGTTGCTGGTGGGGAGATGGCTGGGGTGAGGGCTATTCTATGGACCAACAGCAGTCCACAGGCACAGTCCTCCTGTGGAGGATGCCAGGGGCTGTGACCCCCCTCCCCACTGGCCAGACAGCTCACTGCAAGGCTATCAACTACACACTTAGCAGCCCCACAGTAGTGGCTTGGCCAGGGAGATAAGGACCTAGAGGTCTGGGGTAGGGCAGTGCCTGCCATTGCTTTTCTCTGTTGTATCCACTTATTTTTGCTTTTAGGGAAGGAGTTTTGGAGACATGGCTACAAGTGAATGAGCTCTCAAAGGCCAGAATAGCAGGTGCCAGAGGTTTGGGAACTGAGTCCATACCAGGCTCTAAACAAGGTCCCCTGTGGGTGAGTGTCTGATTAAGGAGGTTCAGGATTCATGTGAATGGAACACTCAGCACTTCAAAACATCCAATATAGTTTATTTAGAATATAGGCAAGTGAGAAGGAAGCCAGAGACAGCAGAGTAAAGGCTTAGGAATGGTAAAATATGAGCAACTATGGTTCATATATAGTATATATGTACACATATACATATATACACACATGCATATACATATACACACATATACATATGCATATACACATACACATATACACATACATATACACACATACACACATACACACACACATACACATACACATATACGTACATATCCATGATCATCACTGATGCGGGGAAGCACCAACATCTGACCAACTGTCAGGGTTCTGCTCGGGACATGCGGGTCCCCAGCTGCACAGTAGAATATATCTATACACAGATTTACAGTCATCACTGATATAGAGAAGCACCTACACTTGACCACACAAGCTGGGGAATCCCGGGTATAGCCATCAGGGTTCCACTTGGGAGGGTCCCAGGCAGGATGTCTCTTCCATGGATGAGATTTCAATTTGGGGTCTGAATATCACAGATCAAGTAGTGCTGAGAACAAAGACGGCATGCTACCAGGAGTTTTTTTTTTTACAAGCATCGTCTTGTGCGAGGTTGGGGAGGGAGGCCAATCACTCCAAGCCACCCGCCCCCCCCCCCCCAGAACAATGTTTCCTTGGAATGGCTACTTCCAGGAGCTGGGCAGTTAACTGTATCTCTTCTCAAGGTCTTTGCCAGAGTCCCAGGAGAAGCACAGCCTTCACGTTCCCAGAATTTTCTGTTCCAAAACAACTCAGGGTAATAGAAAGATCTTATTGAGTTAGAGCCTTGGTTAGTTCTTATTCTTATTCTTTACAGAAGGGCTTACCTTGCCCCTGAGACAGCAGCGGAGGCCTGAGGAGGGTCCTGCTTGACCCAATCCAGGAGTAACTGAGATAGGGACTCATCTTGCCACTATGCACACTCTGAAGTGAACTTGCCAAGATAAATGCTTTGGAGAAACTGCCCACTCTCACCAGAGATTAAAATGACTCAGGGGACTGTGTATCCCCAGACCTGGGGAGAAAGGTTTATCATTGTGTTCCCTCTTCTCAGCAATCCCTCTGTGAAAACTGGTTGATGTTACTTGTTTAAATGAAATTGGGCTTGTGAGATATGATTGTGATGGAATTCTATTATGCTATGAGAAATGACAAACAAGATGACCCCAGAAAAAGCTGGGAAGACTTACATGAACTGATGCAGAGTGAAGGGAGCAGAACCAGGAGACATTGTATACAGTAATAGCAACATTGTAACAATGATCAGCTGTGAGTGACTCAGCTCTTCTCAGGAATACAAGGATCTAAGACAGTTCTGAAGGGCCTTAGGATGCAGGGCACTCTCCACGTCCAGAGAGAGAACTGATGGAGTCTGAGTGCAAACTGAAGCAGACTATTTTCACTTTATTTTTCTTGTTTGTTTGTTGGTCTGTGTTTTCCTTCACAACATGACTTTATAGAAATATTTTTCCCTGACTGCACATTATGACCTATATTAGATTGTCTTCTCAATGAGTGGAGAGGGGAGGGAGAGAATTTGTAACTCAAAATTTAAAAAAATGATATTTTTTTACAAGTAATTGTGAAAATAAAATAATTTTAAAAGTGAAATTGGGCACCAATCTTTGGCAACTGATATTGGGGAGAACACACCTAATAGGCTCTCAAGTCCTAACAACAGAATCACTCCAACCTCTCAGTGATAGTCCTAGAACCCTGAAGGGGAGATGAAGGCATCAGGGCTCCAGAGGCTTGGCCTGCTTGTATACATGTATGCTAGAAAATTAAATCCAGAGCCAGGCTATATGAAAATTCTGTGATTCATCCCCAAAGCAGAGGAAAGACCAAGCCATGTCTGGATCTGGACCTGACAATTCCCTTGGGCACAATTGAGTTAAGCCAATGGTGTGAGAAAAGAGGCTCCGCTAAGGACCCCACCTGCTCCTAAGGGAGAAGCACAGGGGAGGTGCTGGCTAAGGGAAAGGAAGGAAGGAACATTTGCTAAGCCCTCACTGCCTGCAAGGTGCTGTGCTAAGCCCTTTCCAAATACTTCCTCACTGAACCCCTTCAACAGCCCTGGAAGGTATATGATGCTTCTCTTATCCCATTTCACATCTGAGAAAACTGAGGAACCCAGGGCTACATGGCTAGTAAGTATCTGAGGCCAGATTTGAACTCAAGTCTTCCTGCCTCCAGATCCATGCCCTACCCACTACACCACCCGCTGCCCAGAGAGATGCTGTGCTATCCAGCCATCCAAGAGGAAGGGGCAGTTGTTCCTGTTTGCCTGGGGCTGCTCCATGTGATGAGGGCTGGCCAAATGCAAGCTGGGGCACTGTCCTTGGCAGCCTCCTTTCAATGTGGCCTTGGGGCATTAATGACTGTTCTGTGGGCTCAGAGGGCCCCTCACTGTGGCTGCCCCAAGTCCCATCTCTCCATCTCGTTCGCAATCACTGTGGGAGATGATTTGTTCGAGGCTTTCTTTGCTGACGTCCAGCCAAGTCCCTCAGGGAGGGAGCATTTCCTGAGCCCATAACTGATGGGTCCAGCCTGACTGGCATGGTCAGAAGCTGCACTGGCTCATTGTTTTCTTAAGCCAGCCTCCCCCACCCAGCTGCCAAAGAGATTTTTCAACAAACAGTGGAACCTGCTTACTAGGGTCAGAATGATGGCATCCTGGGGAGAAGGGACCAGTCTGGTTTAGACTTTGTAATAGGGGAGGGCAGGCACCCAGGGAGAAGGGACTAGTCCAGCTTGGACTCTGTGACAGAGGAGAACAGGAAGCCCAGGCCTAGGCTGAGATGCAAGTGAGAAGTAAAGAGAACAGATTCCAAAGCATTTGGAGACAAGACGCCTAAGGTTCTGTAACCAGAGATTGGTTCAGAGGACGGGAAAAGGCAAGAATGAGATTGTGAAGGCCCAAAGAGAAACAAGGGGGCACATGTGCTGCCCGAGAGGAGATGGAAATATTGAGAGTAAGCCTATTTGGGCTTAAAGATTGGTTGGGCCCAGAGAAGTCTCTAGTAAAGGGCCCCAGGGCTCTCTCCTCAACACAAACACGAAGGCATGCTGATCACATTTTCTGATGGCCTGAACATGGTCCAGGTTGCTGACCTGGCAGAGTGCCATAAAGGAAGCTACAGGAGCATCCTGCCCTAGCATTCTCAAGGCTCTCTCTCAGGGATGCCTTCCCCCCCACCCCCCTCTGCTCGTGGGCTGGCAGAGGAAACAGATCTGAGGGTGAAAGGCCTTGGACCTCCTCCTTCAGGCAGAAATAGTGCTCATGGACTTAAAGGGCAAGGGCCTGGGTTCAAATCTTAGCCCTGACATTTGTCCGGTGTCATTTAAAAGGGACCTGTTTATGCAACTCTAACTTGGAGATAATGATGCGGTCAAGGGAGGGGTGTGGTCAGATGTAACTATGGCATCAAGAGTCGGCGGCTCAGCCATGGCTGCTGCTACTGCTACTGCTGCTGTCGCTGCCGCTGCCTCCTCCTTCTCCAGGGAGCAGCGACTTCCTCTCCGGGGCCAAACCATCTATTCAACACTTACTATGGGTCAAGAGCATCACGGGAGGGGGCGCCAGAACAGGAGCACCAGTCCCTGCTCTCCAGGGTATGTCCAGCAACAGGCAGCCGCCCTGAGGGAGGGTCCAGAAACCACGGAGGCAGAGCTGCGATTCTTGTTCCAGAATCTGAGACAGGAGGGGCGCGGCAATCACTCGGACGAATCTACATACAAAGACGGTTCTCTCTCACTGAAATTGGGGGGAAGAGTCTGCCCGAAGACCCCAGGGAGGAGGGGAAGGTAGGGAGGTGTGTCCAGCCTCTGCCTGAAGACCCCAGGGAGGAGGTGAAGCAGAGGTGGGGAGGTGTGTCGGACCTCTGCCATCACCAGGCAGCTCCAGTTTCAGCAGCTGGACAGCTCTCAGTGATCTCTGGTATCAGGCCCGAAAATGGGGTTACTCGCTGCCTCTTCTTCGTCTCCTCCCCCGCTCCAGCCTTCTTTTCTTCAGGACAGACACACCCCGATTCCTTCATAAGACCCTCCCAGGATGACCCTCAGTCCTCCAGGGCGGGGTGGGGTGGGGTGGAGCACTGGGGCCTCTCCTTAATTATCTACTGCAGACCAAGGTGACTTTAGGCTCTGGGCCCTTCTCGTTCTGCCCAATCCCGTGGACACCCACTGCGCTTGTGGTCCACTAGGACCCCCAGATCTTTTCTAGACCAGTGCGCCCCACCCCCTTCTACTTGTGAAGGCGATTATTTGCACCCAAGGGTTATGAACTGTTAGCCTTCCTCGGCCAAGCCACTGGTCAATGCGTCATGCCGTCCAGGGCCAAGTCCAGAGCCCCGTGGCACTCCACTGGAGACCTAGGGAGCGGGGGAACCCTGGGGAATCACAGAAGGGAAGATCAGATCAAGGAGGCTCGTGGCGGAAGTGGCCCCTCAACGGCCCAGTCCACGCACGCGCATCTCCTGGGTGGGCGGGGCCGAGAGGCGGGCAGAGCCTCCTGACGTCATCTCCCCTTGCCGGAAGCGCGCTCTCTGGCAGCCTCCTCCACGTGGGCCCCGGCGTTGCATCAGACTGCGGCCGGGCAGCGGCGGGGGAGGGGAGGACGGAGCAGAGAAGGGAGTGGGGGCCTGGCCCAGAGCGAAGGAGGGACAGGCGGCCCCGCCCTTCCCTGCCTTTCTGTCCTCTCCTCTCTGTTCCCCGCCGCGGCTAAGCCATCTAGACCCAGCTGCCAGCTCCCGTCGCCCGCTCCGTCACTGGGGTAAACTGAGGCCCTGCCATGTGCGGCATCTGGGCGCTGTTCGGCAGCGATGAGGGCCTGCCGGCGCAGTGCCTGAGCGCCATGAGGATCGCCCACCGGGGCCCCGACGCCTTCCGCTTCGAGAATGTGCG
>JAQQSW010016364.1:0-11691 GCA_028646575.1 Pseudocheirus occidentalis | reverse complement strand
CTACTTGCTCCACTCTAATTCTGAAGGAATTATTCTCTTCAGAATTCTTTTGAGATTCTTTTTCCGTCTGGCAAATTCAACTTTTTAAGGCATTCTTCTCCTCATTGGCTTTCTAGACCTCTTTTGCCATTTGAGTTAATCTATTCTTTTGTTACGGAATTCCTTGGGAAATATCTTGCCTACTTAATATTCGCTTACCATTCCCGGCCTTCGGACATCTCCGACATCAGATAATAAATCTGAAGAACTGCTTCAAAGAACACCCAGAGAGAGTTTTCTTTTTAATGCTTTAATGACTCTGTTGACTTTGCTGACTCTAATGACTCTGCTGGCTGTGGTGACTTTCTTGGCTCTGGTGACTCTCTTGGCTCTGATGTCTCTTGGCTCTGATGACTCTCTAACTATTCATTGTTTTGTACTGCTTTATAAATCTTTTTAATTCTGCCACGTACTCACAAACAGTGTTTCCAGCGCATGCTCAGGTTACAGCAAGCCATTGTGAGGTGCCCTGAAGTTTCATGTAACATGACCTAATTCTCACTGGATATTCTCAGTGATTGCCATGTACACTATAGCTCCAGTTAGTAATTTCCACATATGCTATAGCCCCGGGCAGTAATTGCCACTTATGCTATAGCTCCAGGCACCCACATGCACTCCTGCACGTCTCCGAGCTCTGCCTGTGTGACTTATGTACTCATACCAGCATGTATAAACCCCCACTCCTGGAGATTTCTACGTATCATACTTTCCACATGTAGAATTTACATTAGGCAGAAATTTAAAGCCCTTACATTCTTTAAAGTGTTGTTTTCTTCAGTCAGGTTGTTGACTGTCTTTTCATGACTTTCTCCCATCATTCTCATTTCTCTTCCCAGTTTTTCCTCCACTTCTCTTATTTGGTTTTCAAAGTCCTTTTTCAGTTGATGGATAGCTTCTAGGCATTCTTCAATTGTCTTGGAAGCATTTGGTGTGGGAGTTCTGAGTTCAGGACTGTCTTCCTCCCGTTCCATGCTGTGATCCTTTTTGTCCACAAAAAAGGATTCTAGAGTTTTATTGCTGTTCTTATTTTGCTTCCTTTTCCTCATGTTGGCCAGTCAATTAATTTGTTGGATTTTTTTTTAGCTCTGTGAAACTCTACTTCCAGGGGGGAAAGCTCTGTTCCAAATTTCTGGGTTTTCCCAGCTGCCAGAGCTATTAAGGGTGTGTTGCAAGTCCCCCCAGCTTTGGCCTGCTCAAAGTGCACCCCAGGACCACCACCCAAAACACGATCTGGATCCAGGCCACTCAACACAAGAGCACTTGGCCCTGATCAATCCATCGATTCAGCCCCCCTGAGGAGTCCGCAGGCCAGGGGCTCTGAAGCAGCCTGTCGGGGGCCACCATCAGTTCTGGCAGTTCCCTTCCCCCACTGCTTCCTTGTCCCAGGGGCAGATTGGCTGAACTGCTTTTCCTACCCCAAATTAATGTTCAAAGTTTCAGTTTCACTAACTGTTTCTGACCCTTGTTTGCGGGATTTAAAGATCCCCTCAGGCAGGTGCTTTAGATCTCAAGCTGCTGCTTTTGAGACTCAGCTCCTCCAACTGCCCTGGGGCCTGGCCTGGCTGGGGCTGTGGTTTTGGGCTGGGCCTGTCTCTGCTCTGGTGTGAGCTGCCCTACTCCTGTCCCCATTCCTCACTTCTTGGTGAATGTGGAGGTGCTGGAGGCTGTAGATTCTCTCCTCTGCAGACTGGCTGCAGTGTGACTCAGCTCAGGTCAGCCCAGCTCCTTCCCACTGCTCAGGCCTGGCCACGGTCTCGGCTTCAGACTGGGCCAGCCTCTGCTCCCGGCCACCACGTTGAGCCCCTGCTGCCAAGCTGAGGTGCCTTCAGTGACAGATGTGTTTTCTGTATTTTTGTGAGTCTGAGAGTCTTAGACTTAGTCTGGGCTCATAATTTTATGAGTGTTCAGGGTGGCAGTGTGGGAGCTGTGGGACTTTGCTGCTTCTACACAGCCATCTTGGCTCCGCCCCTCTGGTTAAATTCTTCTCTTTATCTTCACTAAAGTTTAATGTGAAGATATATGTAGGACCTATATGAGAATGCATATTGCCATGGAGGAGGTGGGAGAGGGAGAGGGTTCCGAAGCAATTTTGGATCTCAAAAATTTGTGGAACTAAATGCTGTAAACTAATAATAAATAGTTTTTCTTAAAAATCACTCCAGATAAATTCTAGAATAGCAGGACCCACAAAAAAGATTGAAACAAATTTCCAGCCTAAGACAACCTGGAATGTGAACAGAAAAGATCTATTGCACCAGTCTGGGATAGGGGTGCAGGCCAGTGAAAGACATACCAGCACAGTTTGGGTGACAGTGAATCTGGAGCAGGCCTCAGGATACTGAATCACAGGCAATTGTTTCAGTTGGGAGACTTCTAAATCCACAAATGCCAAAGACAACTTGTAAAGTCAGTAGGAAAGATCTATCAGATGTGGATGAGATATGATGGCAATTTAGTACTATCCAAAGCATGAACCCAGGCTAGTGGAAGTGGCTGTTTCCAGAGCTCTCAACTCACATTTGATAGGGGAATTGACCAACTGATCAGAAGGAGATTTCAGTTGTTTGTTTGCTAGCATGATTTTGTTACTTTGCCCATACTTGGAGCTTGGTGGCCACCCTGGGCTGCAGTCCTGGGGTGAGGAGGAATACTAGAATAGCAGAGATTGTGGCAATAGTAGAGAGAGAATCAGCCTCACAGTACCAGGGTGGAAACAAGTGTTTGTGATCACCCATACACCAGAGCACATCCCAGGAGAGTAGTAAACACATGTCTCCTTATTTTGTAACTCCTTGGAAGAACTGGAAACTTATAGATCCCCAAAATCATCTCTGAAATAAGCTGAACAAAACCCTTAAAGTTTGAGGCAGTACAC
Source organism: Pseudocheirus occidentalis (assembly GCA_028646575.1). NCBI lineage: Eukaryota > Metazoa > Chordata > Mammalia > Diprotodontia > Pseudocheiridae > Pseudocheirus > Pseudocheirus occidentalis. Next base: position 8,774 of record JAQQSW010016364.1, on the reverse strand, counting down.
CTTCCACATTGGAAGCAGAGTCCTCCTTAAGAAAATGTTAAAAAGTCAAGTAATTGGCTGGAAAATGATCAAAGAACAGAAAAAAAAACCTCAAACTATAGAAACTTACTTCAGTAACAAAGGAGACCAGACCATACTGCCAGAAAAAGATAACAGGATGAAATTTCCTATATCCAAAGCCTCCAAGAAAAAATTAACTGGCCACAGGTCATGGAAGAGCTCAAAAAGGATTTTGAAAATCAGGTAAGAGAAGTAGAGGAAAAACTGGAAAGAGGAATGAAGGTGATGCAAGAAAATAATGAAAGCCAAATCAACAGCCTGCTAAAGACGATGCAAAAAATTACTGAAGAAAATAACACCTTAATAATAGACTAACTCAAATGGCAAAAGAGGTTCAAAAAAGCAAATTGGGAGAAAATGCCATAAAAAGCAGAATTTTTCAAATAAAAAATTAAGTCCAAAAATTCACTGACAAAAATTATTTCTTAAAAACTAGAATGGAACAAATGGAAGCTAAGGACTCTATGAGAAATCAAGATATTTTAAAACAGAACCAAAAGAATTTGAAAAAAAGCAATGTGAAATATCTCATTGGAAAAAGATAAGATCTAAAAAATAAATTCAAGAGAGATAACTTAAAATTTATTGGACTACCTGAAAACCATTATCAAAAAGAACTTAGACATCATTTTTATCTAGAAATTATCAAGGAAAACTGCCCTTATATTCTAGAATTAGAAATTGAAAAAGATATTGAAAGACCCCACTGATCTTCTCCTGAAATACATTGCAAAATAATAACTCCCAGTAATATTATAGCCAAATTCCAGAGTTAAAGGTCAAGAAAGAAATAGTTCAGCCAGAAAGAAATAGTTCAAGTATTGTGGAAACACAATCAGGATAATACAAGATAGGTGCATCTATGTTAAAGGGGTGTAGGGCTTTGAATAAGATATTCCAGAGGACAAAGGAACTAGGAGTACAACCAAAAATTTCTAACCAGGGAAATTGAGTGTCATGAATGGGGGAAAGGGAGAGGGGTGGAGAGGGAATGATATTCAATGACACAGAGGAATTTAATGCATTCATAAAAAATATAATCAGAGATAAAGAGAAAAATTGTATTTCAAATACAAGACTCAAGAGAAGCATGAAAAGTTAAACAAGAAAGAGATTTATTGAAGCTGTACTGTTTGTGTTTCTACATGGAAAGATATTTGTAATTCATGAGCCTTTTCTCATTATTAGGGTACTTCTATGTACTATATATAAACCTACAGCACAGGATAAGTTAAATACGAAGGGATGATATCTAAAATATAAAATTAAGGGGCAAGACAGGGAAATGTACTGAGAGAAGTAGAAATGGAGAGGTAGAAAGGAGTAAATTATATCACATAAAAGAATCAAGGAAGACTTTTTATAGTGGAGGGGAAGAGGTGGGAGGTGAGAGGGAATGATTGAACCTTACTCTCACGAGATTTGTCTTGATGAGGGAAAGATATACATGTTCAATTGGGTATAGAAATATATTTTACCCTTCAGGAAAGTATGGGGGAAGTGGAAAAGACAGGAGGATTTGGAGGACAGATTGGGGAAGGGGGTAATCATAAGCAAACACTTTTGAGGAGGGAGAGGGTCAAAGGAGAGAACAGAATAAACATATTACAGGATAGGACGGAGTGTCCTACAGGACAGGATATGGTTAGTGTTCCATAACATTACTATTATGGAGTTGTTTTGCTTGACTACACATGTATAACCTATGTCAAAGTGCTTGCCTTCTCAACAAGGGTAGGTAGAGAAGGAGGAAGTGAGTGAATTTGGAACTCAAAGTTTTGAAATGAATGTTAAAAAACTGTTAATATATGCAAAAGGAAAATAAGACAGACAAGCAATGGGGTATAGAAAATTTTCTTACCCTACAGTTAAATAGAAATGGAAGAGGATAAGAGAAGAGGATGGGGGGAGATAGAAGGAAGACTGGGGCAAGGGGTAATGAGATTTCAAGCTATCTTAGGAGGGGGAGGGGAGAGACAGGGAGAAAATTTGAGACTAAATATATTACAGAAGTGAATGGTGAAATGTTGCAAACTAAAATAAATTAATTAATATTGAATAATCTATTAATTAAAATTTAATTATTAATTTAAGTTAGTAATTTGATAAATTAAATTATTAAATTAGTACTAAAATTAAATGCTTATGAACTTTCTAAGTGCTGATATGATATTAATCATACTCAATTATCAACATAGCTTTGTAAACCTGTAATATGATTCCCCTTTATCAACATAATAATAGTCAAATTGCCCTAATTGTGACCCCAATATGACATTCTATTTCTTATTTCTGGGACTTTGTAGTTTGTTTCCCATGTTTAAATGTTCACCTTTTTCACTTCTTCCTTCCAAGCTTAGTTCAAGCACCACCTTGAATTAGTGAGACCTTTCTTGATCCTACCAGCTGGAAGTGTCTCACCCCTATATCCCCATTATAGCTTTATTTTGTAATGTATTAGCATATGAACTCCTTTAAGGGAGACTTTCAATTTTTGCCTTCCTCACAACAGGATGTACCTACTAAAGTGCTTACTAATAAATCCTCCTTGTTGATAAAAAGAGTAATAATGATTAATATTTGAAAATTACTTCAAAGTTTCACTTTATAGGTATTACCTTATTTGATAGACAAATAGAACCCTGAAAAGCTTTATTTCAATAATAGTAATTATTCAAAAAAAGGGAGACAATATGTCTCTTAATTTTTTTTCCTGACCAGTAATTACCTTAGTGTGAGTTCCTCTCTCTACCAAAAGAGATCAGCAATTGCTCTCCAACTTAGAGTAATAGATTTTAGATGGAACACTAGGAAATGAAAGGAACAGTCAGTAAGTGTGTCAGAACAAGTGGCCCTTGGGGGGTAGAGCCAAGATGGTGGCACAGAAGCATCTAGGTGCCACAGCTCCCATACAGCCACCTCAAATACATATAAAATAGGACTCTCAAAAAATTTTAGGTTCCAAAACTGGATCTGGATCATGGTTTTGGGTAGTAGTCCTGGGGTGCATTTTCCATGAACCAAAGCTGGGGGGTAGCTGGAGCACCCCCCAGTGGCACTGGCAGCTGTGAAAACCCAAATGATTTGGGGCAAAGCTTTCCCCCCTAGAATCAGAGTTCTACAGAGCTAAAAATCAAGCAGTTAATTGACTGGCCAATATGAGTAGAAAAAGGAAACAAAGTAGGAACAGTAATTGAACCCTAGAATCCTTTTAGAGGGACAAAAAGGATCAAAGCATGGAAGGGGAGTAAGACAACACAGTCAGAACTCCCCTACTAAAACTTCCAAGAAACATGAAGATTAACTACATGCCACAGATCGACTTAAAAGGGGGCTTTGAAAACCAAATAAGAGACGACGAAGAAAAATTGGGAAGAGAAATGAGATAGGAAGGAAGGACATTTAATCAGTCTCTCACAATATGTCCACTGTGGAGATGTCCTGCATAATTGCACATGCACAGTATGTATTGAATTGTGTATCCTTCCAGTGGGGGTGGGTAATGAGGGAGGAACCAAAAGAATCTAGAATTTAAAGTTCTACAATCAAGTGTTAAAAAAAAACTATTATTAACTACATGCAACCAGGAATTAAGATATACAGGCACTGGGGTAGGGAGATCCAACCTGCCCCACCAGAAAGTTAAAGGGCCATTGGAGGAGGACATTGGAGAGTGCAGATTGGCAGAGGGGCCTTACAGTGGGATTGTTGCTTTGGGGTTGTGGGTAGGGGAAAGACATGGAGAAAATTTGTAACTCAAAATCTCATGGAAATGAAAGATGTAAACAAGAAAATAAATAAAATAATTATTTTTTAAAGTGGCCCTTAATCTAAGGCCAGCCCTCCAATTTTTCCAAGTTGCCTTTCTTTCAAGTATTATTGAAATACGATACTCAGTTTGATATTTTGGAACCTTTCTCATGGAGGTCTGGTAGTTTGGTAGATAAAGCTTATATGATCACCCAGAATTGAGTTTGGTTCCAACTTATCTGTTTAACACAAGAATTATCTACAAATCTAGCAGTGGGAGTTTTGGAATTATTTCATATTTTCGAAAGTATAGTCACATCAGAGCCTTCATTTCATTTCAAAAGCTTATATCTTGGCACATGAATACAAACAGACTCTAGCAGTCAACAGGAAAGGCAAATTTCCAATCTCTTGCACATAAAGTGATCATAAGTTTTATGGCTTCAAGGTGTGGACACAGGACAATAAACCATTAACACTCTCTTCTTTCAGAAATACTTGGTCAATTGAAATGAGCATAGAGATCAGGATGGGATCATAAGCAAGGTCCTGGGTTCAGAGGAGAGTAGAAGTCAATTGAAATAAACAATTGAAGCCTATTCCCAACAGTAACATACCATAATTTTAAATGCTAAATAGCTTCAGTTATGATATGACACATTTTTCACCCCTAGATGCATTTGGAATTTTTCTTGACATGCAGTGCTCTCCTTTGACTATGTTGGGGGTGGGGTGAGAGAGCGGAATGTAGTTTCCCCACAGGTTAAAAGTAAAAAGAAGGCTCTATATTTTGCAAAAGCATAAAAATAGAATGGTTTCGTCTTCTGAGAGTGTGACTATAAAAAAAATTGTAAGTCAGTTATAGAATTAGCACTCTTATTTTGGGTAGCTAGGTCAGTATGCTGTGAGAATGGTGAACTGAATCATTTAAGACTCATCATTGCCAAATTCTCAGTAAATATTGGTATTGTGAAATACAGTGGCACAAATTTTAAATTTTGAATTTAAACCAAAATGTCTTTTGCCTTTTCTAGATTCTTTCTCTATATAGAATTTTTTATTCAAATTTATAAGAATATAAGCCTTACCCCCAATTGAAAAGCTTTCTGCTTTCCTTTTACTCTTGGTTGCATTGACTTCGTGATGTAAAAATGAGGGGCAGGAAGATTTTAGAAAAACCTGGAAATACTTTTATGTACTGATATGAAGTGAAGTGAGCAGAATCTAGATAAATATTCTACATGGTAACAACAATACTGTGGGATGATCTACTGTTAATGACTTAACTCTTAAACAAATAAAGATCTCATAACAGAAAATGCTTTCCTCATCCAGATAAAGAACTTATGGGTTCTGAATATAGATCCCAGCATACTATTTTCCCTTTTTTTGTGTGTTTTTCCTTTTTGATATGTTTCTTCTTTCACAACTGTAATATGGAAATATTTTACATGATTGCATCTATAACCTATCTCAAATTGCTTACCATTTTGAGAAGGGTGGGGAGAGGAGGGAAAAAAATTGGAATTCAAAATGCCATAAAAATTAATGCTAAAATTTTCTTAACATATAATTAGAAAAAATAAAATACTATAAAATAAGTAAAAGGAAAGAAATCCTTTAAAATAATTAATTACAGATTTTTCAAGTAGTTGCTTTTGGGCCATCTATACTATATCATGTGATAGGATTGGGTAAGTGATTGAACTTATTTTCTTCTTTGGTATAAGAAAATTACAGATGAAGAAACTCCTTTTACCAATGATGGTTAGCAACTTCTCTCTCTCTTTTTTAATATCCTTAGAGAATTGCTTAGAGTCCTGAGAGATTACTGGGCTACACATCTACTATATGTTAGAGGTTGAAGTTAAAAACAGATCTGTCTGGTTCTAAAGCCAGGTCTCTATCTGCTATGGCACACTGCCTCTCCTTTCATTCTGTTTTTGGTGTGATAAGAGTTACAGAGTGTCAGTTAGAGAAGTCAGGTAAGTGATACTAAAAATTAATTCAAAACATTTATTATTTTCCAGAGATGGTACTAAGTCACTTACAAATATTTTCTCATTTTATCCTAACAAAAAACCAGAAAGCTCCCTGTTTTACAGTTGAAGAAACTTAAGGGAGATAGAAATTAAGTAATATTTATCTGTGATCACACAAAATTTAATTGTCTAATCCCAGACTAAAACTCAAATTTTCCTGTTTCCAAGCCCATAGCTGTATCTTCTAAAATGGAAAGTACCAGGATTTAATTATTAATATTTATAATACCCTTTACAACTTTTTATAGTACATACACGTGAACTTTAGACACTTTAATGCTTTAGAACAAAAGATAATACTTACAAATATGTAGAAAACTATTATTATTATTGACAACTTGGGTCCATAGTAATTAAGTGTGGTTGTGCATCTACTCAGATTAAAGAATTTATATGTAAGTAGTGTGAGATCCCCCCCCAAAAAACCATACACACACATACATACACAAACACACAAACACACACACACACAAAGTAAGAAATGGAGATACCAAAGCCATATAATGAGGTTGACATTCGTCATACTTCTTTTTAAACAGTGTACTTAGAGACAAGTATTTTCAGACTTTTGAATTAAAATTAACTTCCTCTTTTGAATAAGATTGATATACTACTGACAACCAAAGTTCTGTTTCATTCAGTTCTCTACAGAGAGTAATGTGTGCCTTAAGTTACTTCAAGCTTGCATTTAATAGTATAAATTTCCAAAAATGAACAGACTTTTTGGAATAAAGTCTAATTTTTGGAAAAAATAACTTTAATTAGGCCTGGGCTAAAGAGGAAATGAACTTCCTTATTGGCCTGTATTTACTTGATTACAAAATAAAATCTTTTTATTATACTATTTAAATATTTAGAGATAAAATGAGAATTTAAGACAACATGGTGGAACTTTATTCAATGATATTAGACCAGGATGGTCTAAAATAAATCAGTCTAAAGGTGAAATTAAAGGAGAATGTTGTCCTTTGTTTTTCCTACTGCCTACATTTAGATGTAATGTTTATTCAACAAATTTATTAGTATATTTTTAAAGTTCTGATTATTGCTCTAATTTTGAAAGTTGTTGCTTAATGTTTATTGAAATAAATTTGTAGACATCATATCTGAAATTTTAAAAGATTCAGATTTTACATATAAGTGCTAGATAACAAATTACAACCTATAGTGCTACAAAAATTCACTGGTGGTGTCTATTCCCTGGAGAAGAATTAATAATGGTATGTTTTGTGTAAGAGATGGCTTGAGATTAGATGTGATATATGTATAATATTAAAGTTGGTAAGGGAAAGGTAAAAAAAATTCAAAATTAGGGAAGAGCATTTATAAAAAAGTTATAGAGCTGTCATGAGTAAGCTATTTGAAAAGCAATGTAAGAAGAGACAATGTACTCAGCTGTTATTTTCACATTTAATTTTTAATTTATTTTATTGATTACATCATTCATTTCCACAAGGTTTCAAGTTACAAATTTTCTCCCCTTCTTTCCCCTACCCCCAACCCCCAAAACAGTGATCCCATTGTAAAGTCCCTCCCACAATCTGTCCTCTTTTTTGTCCTCCTCCAACGCCCCTCTAACTTTCTAGTAGGGCAGGGAGGGTCTCCCTTCCGCAGTCCCTGTATGTCTTATATCCCAGTTGCATGTGGTTAATAATAATTATATATGTATGTTTGTTTGTTTTAAGATTTGATTGTACAGCTTTAAATTCTAGATTCTTGTGGTTCCTCCCTTGCCACCCACTCCCACTGGAAGGAACAGCAATTCAATACAGGCTGTACATGTGTAATTACGCAGCACATCTCCATGGTGGGCATATTGTGAGAGGCTGATTGTATGTACCTCCTTCCTATTCTGCACAACCTCCTTGTTTTGTTCTCTGCCTTGTCCCTGTCCCTTTACTGAGGTGTGTGCTTCCCACAACACTCCCCCACGCCCTGGGCTTCCTTCCATCATCCCCCCTCTTATCCCCATCCCCCATACTCTCCTGTGTGGCAAGATACACAGTTTAGAGTTCATGTCATTCCTTCCCTAAGCCAAACTTAATGAGAGTAAATGAAAGTAAAGTTGTAACACTTATCCCTTGCCTTTTATATGGGATGATTAACCCCATTTTGTTTCTCCCTGTCTCGTCTCATTCAAGTCCTCTCTCACTTCAGAATTTCATCATTTAAAGTATCATCTCTTCCTAATCAATTGATCCTGAACCTTCTATGTACACATATATAGCCATGCTCAGATATGTATTCATATGCATATATACCCTCCTATATAGACATATGAGTAGGTATATACATACATACATACATACATTTGTATTCCCTTCACCTATCCTCATACTAAGAAAAGTTTCATAAGTCACTATTATTGTTTTTCCATATTGGCATGTAAATAATTCAACTTTGATAAGTTCCTTATGATTTCTTTCCAATGTTTACCTTCTCATGCTTCTTCTGTTTTAATGAAAAATTTTCTGTTCAGTTATGGTTTTTTCATCAAGAATGCTTGAAAGTCCTCTACCACATTAAATGACCATATTTTCCCCTGAAACATTATAGTCAGTTTTTCTGGGTAGGTGATTCTTGGTTTTAATCCCAGCTGTCTTGCTCTCCATAATATCAAATTCCAGGCCTTTCGATCCCTCAGTGTAGCAGCTGCCAGATCCTGGGTTATCCTGATAGTGCTTCTACAGTATTCAAACGGTTTTCTCTTGGCAGCCTGTAATATTTTCTCCTTTAACTGGGTATTCTGGAAACTGGCAATAACATTTCTAGGAGTTTTCTATTGGGGATCTTTTTGAAGAGGTGATTGGTGAATTCTTTCAAGTTCTATTTTGCCCTCAGACTTTAAAACATCGGCGCAGTTTTCTTTGAGGATCTCTTGAAGGATGCTTTCCAAGTTCTTTTTCTAGTCATGGGTTTCAG
>JAQQSW010016363.1:0-11691 GCA_028646575.1 Pseudocheirus occidentalis | reverse complement strand
TCTCTCCAGGATCTATTTTCCAGGTCAGTGGTTTTTTTCAAGGAGATATTTCACATTGCCTTCTATTTTTTCATTTGTTTGTATCTGTTTAATAGTATCTTGATTTCTCATAAAGTCATTTGCTTCCATTTGCTCCACTCTAATTCTGAAGAAATTATTCTCTTCAGAATGCTTTTGAGATTATTTTTCCATCTGGCAAATTTTATTTTTTAAGGCATTCTTCTTCTCATTGGCTTTTTGGGCCTCTTTTGCCATTTGAGTTAATCTGTTTTTTAAGGTGTTATTTTCTTCAGTCAGGTTGTTGACTCTTTCTCGCATCGTTCTCATTTCTCTTCCCAATTTTTCCTCCACTTCTCTTATTTGGTTTTCAAAGTCCTTTTAAAACTGATCTATGGCTTGTAGATAATCTTCATGTTTCTTGGAAGCATTTGGTGAGGGAGTTCTGACTGTGTTGTCTTCCTCCTGTTCCATGCTTTGATCCTTTTTGTCCCCAAAAAAGGATTCTAGAGTTAGGTTACTGTTCTTACTTTGCTTTCTCTTCTTACTCATGATGCCAGTAAATTATTTGTGTTTTTGTCTCTATGGAATTCTGCTTCCAGAGGGGAAAGCTCTGTCCCAAATCGCTGTGGTTTTCACAGCTGCTGGAGCTATTAGGGGGCTGTTGCTGCCCCCACCAGCTTTGGCTCTCTGAAAATGCATGCCAGGACCACTACCCAAGAACATGATTCAGATCTAGGCTGCTCAATGCAAGAGCACTTGGCCTCTGAACAAATGCTTGACCCCCCTGCAGTCTGCAGGCCAGGAGCTCTGAAGCAACTGGGTGGGGGTGGCTGCCGCTTCTGTTGCTTCCTTGCCCTGGGAGCAGTTCTGCCAGACTGCTTTTCTCCACCAAATTTAGCTGAATTCCACTGACCTTTGTCTTAGTCCTTCTTTCTCCTGGCTTGATAAATGTGGAAACTGCCACAGCTATCGCCAATCCACTCTCCTGAAGACTCCATCTGCAGCTTCTCCGGATCACCTTGGGGCCAGGCCCCGGTTTCAGGCTGGGCTGATTTTGACTCCCAGCCTGCTGCGATGAGCCCCACCTGACAAGCTGCCTTCAGCAAGAGATGCGTTTTCTGTGTTTTTGTGTTTTGGAGTCCCTAAAATTTGTTTAGAGGCATATTTTATGGGTATTTGAGGTGGCTATATGGGACCTGCAAACCTTGCTTCTTCTATGCCACTATCTTGGCTCTGCCCCCTCTTTTCTTTCTTTTGCTTTTTTTTTTGGAAGAGGGAAGGTAGGGCAATTGGGGTTAAGTGACTTGCCCAAGGTCACACAGCTAGTTTTCTGTTAAGTGTCTGAGGCTGGATTTGAACTCAGGTCCTTCTGACTCCAGGGCCAGTGCTCTATTCACTGTGCCACCTAGCCACCCCATTTTTTTTCTTTCTTAAAAATAATTTAAAAATATTTTGTCTTCACATCATCTATATTTCTTGGACTTCTTCCCCAACCTCCTCCCAGAGATCTATCTCTCATAATAAAATATGAAGATATAAAATACCTCTGATAATAACATATGAAGAAAGAAAGAGAAATTCTTCAAAACTAAACACTATATCAAAGAAATCTGATAGTACATGCAGTATGCCACAGCAATTGCCTCCCACTTATGCAAAGGAATGGAGAGTGATATGTTCTCTTATTTCAATTATGCTGTGATCAGTTTCAATTGTTTTGTTGCTACTACTGTTCTCTCCATTTATTTTATTGCAGTCATTGTATAAGTTGCATTTGGGTGAAAGTGTATTGTACTTATTATATAGCTTATGTGTATCCACATGGTTTTGTCCAGATATGACCTACAGAGACCCATGAATAAATATCTCCAGATTTTCTTCTGTCCACCCATTTCCAAGATAAACTTTGATTCTACCAGTCAGGGATCAGGAAGTTGAGGCTATGTGACTAGCCCTCTTTTATCTTCCAAGAAGAGGGTAATAGGCCAACATATCTAGATTCCCCATTTAAATATTGCTAATATAGGAGGGATAATTTTTACATTCAACTTACATTCCTAGTAGCTATCTATTTAATAGGGAAGAAGTGCCCCAAGCTATATATTTTGCCTTCTTGCCAAATTCCTGTTACCCAAAGACTGACTCATAGTCAGTTGCAAATAAACCTACTTATGCAAACTAATAGTAAATAGAAATCAGAAAAGTTACACAGATTAGAATATATCAGACAATGCATAGAGTGAATGAGTTTTCCCACTGGGAGGGAGATAGCTCAACTTCTACATAGGAGAGAGGGAGAATCCTCTGTTTCATCCAAGACAAAACCTCCCTAAAATCTTTAGTATGGTAAGCTGGAAAATAGACATATCAAGGTGAGGGCTTCTCTACATATTGGCTTCTTGCTTTCATCTTTCTCTTTTTCCACAGAGAACCCTAAGATTTGTGCAAAGCTGAAGGGAACCTAGAACCTCATGTGTCCTTTCTCAAAGTTGGAAGCTAGAAGTAGGATCTCTCTTCTCCTAAACTCTCAATAATTCCATCTCTCACATAGGTACAATGCATTGGCTAATCATTCTCCACTTATGCAAACGGTCTTGAACCCCTAGTTAAAACACATATATTGTTTTTCTGGCTCTAAATCTTCACTTTGCATCAGTTGACATGACTTCTATGCTTCACTGCATTAATCACATTCATTGTTTTTATACAGCACAATAATATTCCATTATGTTCATGTTTCACAATTTAAAAAAAACTTTTTCTTCAATCTATGGGCATCTACTTTGTTTCCCCTCTTTGCTACCACACAAGAAATGCTACTATAAATATCTTAATGTACATAAGGTCTTTCCTTTTTGTCACTGACCTGTTTAGGGTATATGACAAGATGTGGAACTTCTAAGTCAATAGGAATGAATATTTTAGTCACTTTCTTTGCATAATTCAAACTTTCTTTCCAGAATAACTGTACAGTCCCATCTCTACTAGCAATGCATTAGTGTGGTTTTCCTTCTCAAATCCCTCTGTTCTAGTGGCAGTTATGAGGCTGATGCAATGGATCACTTAGAGCCCTAGGGTTTAAACAAACAGTCCTTTTACTAAAAACACATTGTAATGCCCTAAGAAGAAGCAGTTCCTAGAGCAGTTAAGAGCAGTTCAGGAAGATAAAAACAAATAAAAGTCCACTCGCAAGGTGATAAAAGCAATTGGGAAGGAAGAAAGTTCCCTGGGGTCTCTGGAGTTCCCAACCAAATTTCAAAAGCTGTTTTTAGACTCTTTTTGCCCAAAGGGCTTATAGCTAGGTTCCAGATCACTCTGACTAGGACAAAGATTATCCAAACTGCCTTGTTCTCAACGTCCAAGATTATGTTTGAGAAGTACAGAGAGTTAACCAACTTCCTAATTCCACTAATATCCTGGCCAACAACACCTGGTGTCATTGACTCTTCCATTTTTGGTCACTGCCGCCAATTTGTTGAATTTAGGGTGAAACCTCAGAGTTGTCTTGATTTGCCTTTCTCCAATTATTAGTGATTTGGTTATAGAGTGAAAACCATTCTTTCATATGGTTGTTAACAATTTTTAATTCTTTTGAGAAATGCTTATTCATATCCTTCTACCATGTACCTTTTGAGGAACAGTTTTTGTCAAATACCCTTTTTAGTTCTATATTGTATATCAGAACCTTTTCAGAGCTATTGATATGAAGATTTTTTTTCTACCCAGTTGATCACTTCTCTTCTTATCATAGCTTACATAAATTTATTTATACAAAAGCATTTCAATTTTGTGTAATCAAAATTATCTTTTTCTGGTAATTTGTAACCTTTAATATTCAAGTCACATATTAATTTTGAATATGTTGTGAAATAAGATTTAAAATTTTAGTTTAAATCTAATATTTTCCAGACTGCTTTCTTGTTTTCCTAGAAATTCTTATTAAAGTAATTACATATTAGGTAATTTATGTTTTAAGGTTTATCAAACATTTGCTATTGAATTATTTCTGATTCTTCCTATTTAATTTGTTCTATAGACCTTTTTTTAAACCAGCACAAAATTATTTTGACGATTATAGATTTATAAAACAGTTTGAGGTCTTAAAGTGCTTCATATTTATGTCTATACCTTTGTTCATTTTCTTCTGGATATTTTAGTGCTTTTATTCATCCATTTTCAAAATGACTTTGTATAGCTCTGTAAAATATCTTTTTGGTAATTTGATTGGGATAAAATTAAATCTGTAAATCGACTCTGATAACATTTTCATTTTTATTATATTGCCATGTCCTTGCTAGGAGCACTGAATATTCCTCTAGCTCTTTAAGTTGCTCTTATTTCTTTAAGGAACATTTTTCCATTTTATCTATGCATGCACTGAATGTGCTTTGTTAGACTGACTCCTGACTCCTAGATATTTTATGCATTTTGGAGTTATTTTTATTAGGATTTCCACTTCTATTATTGCTTTATGAGTTTTTGTTATTATTATCATATAGAAATATAGTAGGTTTTGTGGTTTTATTTTGTAGCTTGCAACTTTGCTGAAGGTCTTAATTGTCTCAATAGATTTCTTTCCCCAGTAACTAGGATTTCCTAAGTAAGCTGTCGTGTCAGCAGTAGGGATAAGTAGGGGTAGCTTTGTGAATTCTTTGCCATTTTTAATGTCTTTAATTTCTTTCTCTTGACTTATTGGTATTGCTAGCATTTCTAGAACCATATCAAAGAATAGTAAGGAAATGAGGCATTCTTGCTTTATTCCTGTATCGATTGGGAAACCTTCTAGTGTTTTCCCAGTTCATATTGCTTACTTTTGGTTTTAGATAGATTCTTATTTAGACAGATCTTTCTTGATGTGTGTTTTCTTACCATATTAAGAAAAGATCTCTTTATGTTGGTAGTTTGTAGGGACTTTAGTAAAGATATATTTTGTACTTTGTCAAAGTATTTTTTTCTTGTATTTATTGAGATAATCAGTTTTTGATGTTTGGAGCATTAATTTTTATTACATTAGTCATCTTATTAATGTTAAACCACCTTTCTATCGTTAGTATAAATTGAATTTGATCACTGGGAATTTAAAATTTTTAAATCTGATCACTGTTTTTTTTTTAAATTGCTGTAGTTTTTTTTGTTGAGATTTAATTTAGTTTTTTTATGTTCATAAACAATATTTGTCTGTAGTTCTCTTTTTATTGATCATTTCTTGATTTATATATTAAAATAGATTTGTCACATAAAAAGAAATTTATTGTTTTTTTTCTCAATTTTTAATAATAATTTCTGTAGTATAGATAGTAATTGTTCTTTAAAAGTACTTACTAGTAAGCACTTGATAAATGCTCATTGCCTTTGTTCTTTGTTGTTCTTCTTGTCTCTGCTGTGTAAATAATCCCTAAGAATTTCTCAGTGGTTCTTTTTATATCTCTCTCTATGTTCTCCATTTTGGTGAATTCCCATGGGTTTACCTATTAATTTTAAGCTGAGTCAACATCTTTGCTTTTATATTCTCCCATTTTTTGAAAGAATCCTCAGATAGTTTTGACAGATTGAGTTGGAATTTCTGTAATCACATATAATATCTAATCATTATTCTTTCTTCTAATTTGATATTTGTTTTGATGGTGGCTTTAAGTTGACTGTACAGAGAGCTGTTTCGGAGATGATTGGAAGGATATAGTGGTTTTACAGTTTTCATTATTGATACTGATCTGAATTTTTCACATTGAATTAAATTTCTTATTAAAAATGTTTGTGTGTGAAACCATGTTAGGCATTGAGAATAGAGGGAAAAAACCATATTCCTGGCATTTGGATCATAGATCTAGGCTAGCAGGGACATCAGAGGTTGTCTAGTCCATACCCTCAACCCTTATTTGACAGATGAGGAAAATGAGATCTGGGGAGGTTGAGTGATTTACCCAAATTCACCCAGGTAATAAGTGTTGGACATGGGATTTAACCACAGACCTCTGACCCCACTGTTGATATTTATTGTACCGTGTGTGAGGGGAATGGGGAGAGACTAAATATTTACACATACAATAATATGACGAGAGAATATGAGAAGTGCAAAGGTGAAGTCAAAACAAAGTGTAATGAGATATTTGAGGAGGGAGACATGACTTCTTACTGATTATATCTGGGAAGATTTCATAGAGAATATAGCATCTGAATTGGGTCTTGAAGGAATTTCAGCATTCAGAGATGATAATACCTTCTATATAGTGCTTAAAGATGTGCAAACTAAACTGTTTTCCTCACAAAAGCTCTGTAAAGTAGGTTGTGTACACATTAATATCATTCCTATTTTAAAGTAAACTGAGGTTCTGAGAAATTAAGAGACTTATTTATAGCCACGTGCTATAACCACTTCTCAAGTATATTGTAAGGAGGCCTTTCATATACAGATTGGAGCAGATGATAGTTGAGATCACTTCTAACACTTGTAAATTTCTTGGGTAGTATTTGAACTCATGTCTTTTTGCTCCAAATTTAGCTCTCTACTATAAATGTGGGTTCACAAAGGGATAGAAGGAATAGAAGAGGGGGACGGCAATCTCAAAAAAGGACAAGAAGACTGAAAAGTAAAGGATGTGTTAAGGGAATGCTGAATAATCTAGTTTGACTATAGTATGTGAAGGGTAGTAAGTAACATGAGAAGATGCTGGAAAGAAATTGGAGCTAAATTATAGAAAACTTTGAATGTAAGATAAGAAATTTATGTATATTTTAAAAATGGTCAGTGGGGAGTCACTGGAAGTATTTGCATAGAATTATGTGATCATACAGATAGGTTAGGAAGATGTCTTAAGCAGCTGTATGAAAGATGAACAGGACAGAAGGAGATGATGGCAAAGAGAAGACTAGCTAGATGTTTTTTGTTGGCTTGTTTTATAAATGATAGAGGTATTTATGAAGAAGGGCTTAATTATGGAAGATTTGTAATCTGACATAGTAGGGAGATTTTTCTGCACCGTGATTAATTCTTAACATATGGGAACATCTTCATTAGCAGGAGCACTGCTTTCAGAATTAGACTACTTGAATTTAAATCCTGAATTGATTCCTTTACTACCTACGTGATCACAGGAAAGTCACCTACCATGATTAGGACTCAGTTTCCTCATCTGCAAAGTAATGGGGTTGAATTAGGTGATTTCTAAAGTTCATCCAAGCTCTTAATTTTATGATGTGTTGAAGTCCTGAGCTAGGATGATTGCAGAGGAAGTAGAAAGAAAAAAGCAGATGTGAGAGATATAAGCCTAGAATCAATAAGACATGGTCTTGCATTGGATGTAGGAAATGAGAGGGAGGGGAATGAATCAAAGATGACTGAGGCTTTGAGCCTGGGTGATATGTCAGCAGAACAATGGACTTTAGTGGGAGAAGGAGGTCTTGGGTAGAGGGAGACAAGATGAATTCAGTTTTAGGAATATTGGGTTTATGGAATGGACTAAATGATCTAAATTATTCCAAAACATCCTCTCCATTCATCTATTTCAGGTTAAAATTTATTGATGTTCATTAAGAATTTTTTTTGCCTCTCATATACCTCCAACTCTTAGCACACTATTTGGCACATAGTAGGTGCTTAATAAAAGTTTGTTGACTTGATTTGTTTATATAAATGAGATCTGAGCATCACAAGTGTTAGTGAAAAACTTCTGTTGGTTGGATAATAATCAGGTTATTTAGTATAATCTACCCAGAGATATTAGAATGGCAGCATGATAGAATGTTGGACTGGGAGTAAAGAAGACCCACGTTCATATGCTGTCTCTGACTTTAGCCAGGGCAAGTCATTTGACCACTCAAAAATTTAGACAACGTACCTAGACTTATCTACTAAGTAATGGGGGTTGGTGGAAGGATTGTTCATACCATGAGTTCATAGGTTCCTGACACCTTATCACATTAATATTAGTTGGTGAACCAATTTCACATTCTGTGAGTATGAATGTATCCAGAAACATCCAGGTTATGTAATTGTTTGTTTAGGAATGATAGCCTCTTCTGAAATGTTCCCTTGACAAAAATTGTATTTAAATGTATAAGAACAAACCCAGTGAAAATTATAATGCATATCTCTGTCCATTTCCAGATAAGTTGTAGGGATGGATAAATAACTTTGTTTTGGTCTTCAAGGCAGATAGAAAAGGTTTTAAGGGTGTAAGGATTAACAAACAGCCAGTGTCTGGGCAAAGCCAAGATGCAGAATTACTCTTTATTTCTGAGTGAAAAAAAGTTTATGAGTAATATTATGTAATGATCTGAATCCATTCAGAAATTTTTAAAAAATGCCCAGGACAGACTACAGCTTGTCCTGTCACATTGCCAAGTAATATTACTGACCTTCTGAAGGCGGGGTGGGGGAGCCGGGGCTGGGGGGAAGAGGTAAGCTCTGCTTTGTTCAGACGTGCCTAAGTCTTTTAGTCTCACCCTGATGAAATTCAGAGACGCAGAAGCTGCTGCTCAGTCGTACTATACACTTAATTATGTGATTTGATTGTACTAATATCTTCAAACACCTCGGAATTATTTTTTAAAACTGCACACACATGTCATACACATACACATGACTCTTGAAACCAAAACCGATCTATTTGCTAGTCGTCCCAGGGATGGATGTGAAGGCCCATGGAATCTGATCAGAATGAGAAATAAGAAAAGAGAGAAGCAATGGTTTAAGTTCTTTTTCTCTCCACCCCTTTCTTCTTACTCTATTTTGATGTAGAAACACTCTGAGAAAGTTTTACAAAGATTTTGCTAATGATATTTACATTGTTCCTGTGAGGTAAAGAGAAGCCTTTCCCATTTTGTGAACTGGAAAACTGAGATTTACTGTTAGAAATTAATTACAAAGTGGAATTATTTAAAACATACCATTTGCCTTGTGGTTCTATAGATCTGATCATTTACATTCCTTTTAATGGTGTAACTTCATTCAGGTATGCAAAATTACAGTCATAATATTTAGTTTTATATGGAGATACCAACACAGAGAGACATATATTCTTGCTGCTTCCTGTGAGAAATTTGATGCATTTTGGACACACTTGATGGTTAGAGGTTTGGGAAAAATGAATCCCAAATCCTCAAAATTGAAATGTGGTATGCATACTTGTGCCAAGTTGGACTGAAAATATGTCAATAGATTTAGAGTTTTATTTCCCTAAACTCTAAGTGGGATTTGTTTGAAAACAGAATGATCAAATGGACTTGGCCTAGAAAGTTAATGTTAATGTAACAGGAGCCTGGAAAAACTGCCCTCTAGTGGAACTTTTTGGACTTTGACCCTTGGAACTTTTTTATTATAGAGGTGAGAAAATGTCCTACATTGGAGAACATGTGATTCTAGGTGAAATTGAGAAACATTTCAGATTAGGATTTTAGGACAGTGGATCTGGAGCCAGAATGGACAGTAGAGGTCATCCAATCCAACCACCCTAATTTTTCAAACAAGAAAATTGAGGAAATGACTAACCAAGGTCACATAGGTGGTAGAATTATGATTTGAACCAAGTCCTTTTTCCAGTGCTCTGTTCAGAGCACCAGTCTGCCTAGATAGCGATGCAAATTTACAAATGAAATGATCATCATCACTTGTGACCTGTGCAAGTTATGTTTGCCTCGTCTCATCTTCCTCCTCGTTGTCAGCTCTTGGAAATAGGCCCTAAGTCTTCTAGGAAGCAGTAACAACAATTCACATTTACATAGCGTTTTATGGTTACAAAGTACATTGATCCCACAGCAGAACCATGCTATCTTTGCCTCCACTTTTTGGAGGTGAGAAAACCGAAACTCAGAAAGTGACTGGCCCCAAATTACAAAAGCCCAAATCTTTTGACTTAAAGTCCAGGACTCTTTCCATTTCTAAGCAGCAAATTTGTTATCAAAGGTGAAAGTGATGTCAAAAATAAATAATAATAAGACAGGAAGGTATAAGCAGCATTGTTAAGCACACAGAGTAAAACTTATATGAACTGATGCATAGTGAAGTGAACAGAACCAGAACACTGAACACAGTAACAGCAATTTTGTTTGATAAATTGTGAATGACTTAGCTATTATCAGCAATACAATGATCCAAGAAAATCCCAAAGGATTAATGATGAAACATACTATCTACTTCCAGAGAAAGAACTGATGTTGATTAAATACAGACTGAAAAATGCTACTTTTGTTTCTTTCATTTTTTCTTTTATTTGAATTTTCTTATACAAAATGATTAATATGGAAATGTTTTACATAACTACACATGTATAATTTACATCTGATTGTTTACCATCTCAAAGATGGGGGAGAGGAGGGAGGAAGGAATAGAATTTAGAACTCAAAACTTTAAATAAAAATGTTTAATAATTGGAAACAAAAAGAATGCTAACTTACTAACGAAAAAATAGGCCTAGCATGGTGAAATTGAAAGACCATTGTGTCACCTTGAATAAATCACTCTAACTTTATATGTCTCAGCCTTCCCAGATATAAAACGAGAAGATTCTGCTAGATGTCCCTGAAAGTCTCTCCAATTCTAAACTCTATGTACACACAGTTGCATATACTACAGACACTTACGTACACTTACACAATAGCAAAGAGATTGCTATATTACTTTCATTTTATTCTTGGGGGAAATGACAATCTCCAGTAGCAATGCTGATTCTTTAGTTCTGAAGTTTAAATCAGGTTTTTGTTTTATTTTCTGCTTAATTTTGCTTTCTCTAGATAACTTTTCCAACCAGAGGAAGGGGAAAAATTTTCAGAGACAATATTCTGCTCTAAAAATGTCAAAAACTTGCACAGGCATGACTAAAAAGCTAACTTAAAAAAAAATCTGATCTCAAGTCCAAATTAGGGCTAGGAAAAAAAAGCCCCCAAAGGCAGGTACAGCCTTAGGTGTGACTTAGGTGGCTTCTTTCTTTTCTGCCCATCCTCCTCCCAACCCTAAACATCATTTGACAAACACAAATTCACTCTTTTGGATCTTGAAAACTTACAAGGGAATCAGGAGTCTCCTCTTAGAGGAAAATATGGCTCCTAAATGTCATGTCTTCCTTCAGCAGCCTTGCATCTTAACTATCAGCTTAGAGTTAGTTGACTACCAACTTACAACAAAGCTCTTTGGAACATAACCTGGGGAAGATCTAAGAGGCGAAAGGTTTTGTGGACAAATTAGATTTGTCATCTCTGGGAAGGAAGTCTGCATTTCAGTTAATCTGACCTTTCTGAGCATTAGTTTCCTCATCTAATAAAATGGGGATAATAAGGATTCATTGACTTCCTTTAAGGATTGTTATTAGGAAAATGGTTGTCGCTGTTATTGTTACTGTTTGGATTTTGCTTGTTTTTGAGACTGGATCTCAACCCCATTGCTAACTAATAGCAGAGGGATTTTGACCTGCTTCATTTCCTACCTGGACCATTTTTCCCCCTGAGGAAAGTATTTCTTAAATAATAAAGAGCTGGGGCGGGAGGGAAGGGGGAAAGAGAGGGCAGAGTCAAGATGGTGGCATAGAAGCAGGAAAACTCTGTAGCTCCCCATAATGTAATGGTAATTAATTTGTTTGATCAGATGTTAAGTAGATCCTAGTAACCTAGTGTTAAGTATAGAACTCTGTCCATTGGTGATAAGGTGTAAATTCCCAGAACTCTGTCCATTGGTGAAAAGGTGTGAATTCCCCTGTGACT
>JAQQSW010016362.1:0-11691 GCA_028646575.1 Pseudocheirus occidentalis | reverse complement strand
TTGGCCCCGATGGATCGAGTCAGCCCCCCTGCTATCTATAGGCTGAGGGCTCTGAAGCAGCCCAGTGAAAGCCGCTGCTGCTTTCAGCCATCCCTGCTGCTACAGCCACCTCCCACTGCTTCCTTGCCCTGGGAGCAGTTTGGCCGGACCCGCTCTTCTCCTCCCGAGTTAGCAAAATCTACTGACCTTTCTCTTGGCCTTTTTGTCTTCTGGCCTGATAAATGTGGTAGCTGTGCCTCCAGTGCAGCCGATCTGCTCTCCTATAGACACAGCTCCCCACCCGATGCCCCAGGCCCTGAGCCCGTGGTTTCAGCAGAGACTCCCAGACTGCTGAGAAGTGCCCCACCTGCTGAGCTGCCTGTAGCAACAGATGTGCTTTCTGTCTTTTGGAGAGTTTTGGAGCTTGAAAATCTGTTTAGAGTCCCATTTTATGAGATTTTTAGTGTGTTTATGTGGGAGCTGTGGTGCTTTGCTGCTTCTATGCCGCCATCTTGGCTCCGCCCCCCCCAAATATTAGAATTTGACTAAACCTAAAAGAGATAGTAATATCTGTAAAAGAGAAATTACCTTTATAACATACCTTACAAATAGCCACCCAATGTCCTTGTAAAGATGTTCAGATATAGTGCATCCATTACATTCTGAATCATTCCCCATTTGGTTTTCTATGTTTTAAAGGAAGTTTAAAATTATAATTAAGCCTAAATCTGTTTCTATGAAAACATCAACCTATTGTCCCTACTTCTCTGTGTTTAAACAGAAAAAAGGTTAATCTCTTTCTTTACTTCCAGTACATGAAAGCAGTACCCATGCCATTTCTGCCGGTCTGCTATTTTTTTCTCTTTTTTGATTAAATGCTCTTCAAATAAATATAGTGAATATGCTGAGGTCTCTGACTAGCATATTTCCCTTCCTTGAGATATGTTCCAGTTTGTCAAAACTTCTCTAAAATATGATACCTACAGAATTACATGATACTTTAGATCTGATCTGATCAAGGAAGAGTGCTGTCACCTTCCTCATTTTGGGTGATTTGCTTGTATTATCATTGAGCTTCCATTTGACATATGTGCTAATTTGCCACCCTGAATAAGATACTGAACTTGCAACATACAAATAAGACAGATGTCTTTCAAAGTGCAGGATCACAGAATTTCAGAGTTTTAAGTGACTTAACCATATGTGACCAAGAATCAGCACTGCAATTTTCTGAGCAAATGATCAATAATTTTTCTTAGGATTTCTGAGGGCACATAGATGGGTGTTCCAAGGCATTTCAATGAACCTTCGGGATAGAAATATTAACACATTCTTTCCTTTAAGTCTAAATGTTTCTCTTTGAAACTACTACTCTTTGCTTCTAACTACACCTTTTAGGACTAAATAAAACCAGCCTGCTTCATCTTCCATGTGAAAGCTCATCAAATACTTCAAGCCAGCTATAATGCTTCCTCATACCCCAGAATTTTTTCTTCTTTAGAGTGAACATTTCACTGTTGCTTTAAATGATTTCCATTTGGCATGCACTTCTACCTCTGCATCACCCATTGTATAACTGCAAATTTATTATTTAACCCAAATATAATGCTTTGCATTTACTTATTCAATGGAATGAATCCAATACTACCAAATTAGTCAAATTATAGTAAATTTTACCTTTTTAGAGTCATTCTATGATTCTCAATTTCTTTGGAACTGCTTGTTAATTTGACAAGTGTCCCACCTATGGTAGTCTTCATCCAGTAAGTCAAGTTCAGTCAACAATCTATGAACTGTGGTTACCATGTGTTATACAGTGTGGCAAATTCTGAGCATAAAAATAATGAAAAAAATAAAGACAGATCTTACTCTCAAGGAGCTTATATTCTAATGTGGAAAAATATATAAAAAGTAGCTGAAAATGGTGTGATAATGTGGAAATATATGAAGGTATTAAACTCAGGGCATTGTAGAAGGCTTCAAATATAGTCTGGATTGCGGCCTGGAGAGGAAAGAAAACCAAAATTAAGGATAAATCCTTCATAATCATTAATCTGTATTCTTCGGCTACAGTTGAGCTAGTTCTGAATCCACTTAACTATAGTAATATGTAGTTAATTTCTTCATCTTACTGACATAGGATAACATTAGCTATGTTGTCAATTTTCTTACTGAATTAAATTTATATACACACATACACATACATATATATCAATATCCACATATACATACATATATACATGTGTGTTTGTGTGCATATATATCTATATACACACATGTGTATATATACACACACGTGTATATACACACACACATGTATACACACACACAAATGCGAAATTTATATAAACCTGTTAATGTCATTCCCCTACTATATCTGTATAGCCACCCTAAGAAGAAAATAAGATTAGTTAGCTATAACCCTTAAAAAAAGTAAATATATCTTAATGCTTAATGATTACCTTCCCCTTTTCTCTATGTTCATAAACCATCCTTATAAAAATAATTTCTTGCATGTTTCCCAGAATAGAAGTAAAACTTACCAGACAGTAGTTTGAAGACATTAGATTTTCCTTATTTACCTGTATCACAATTGGTAGTATTTTCCTTTTTCTTCAAGATATTTGAAAGAAAACAGATATTTCCCATGTTTCCATTTCATCCATATTGGTATCTTCAGATAGATTCTCATTTCTCTATTAATCTTAATTGCTTGCATTTATGACACCAGAATTTTGTTCTTGAGATCTTTCATAATCTTGGACTAACTTTGCCCTCTATAATTTTTTTACCATAGACTATTATTTTCTCACTCTGAAATATAAGTTATCTCTTCCCAGATCTAAGGTGTATTTATATGTGTAGATAGCTTTTAATGACTTAGATATTACTATTACAATTTCAAATGTGAAATAATAAATTTCTCCTAAAATTCCCATCTTTTCTTTTTTGAGGGAAATATATCTTCCTAAGTGTCTAGAATTAGATCCACAAGATTAATTACCTGGAACATTTTCTCCAATTATCCCATTTTATCTTGACAACAAAACTGTGAAGACAACAGAGATGGTTAGTCAGAAAGAAATATAGAAACAGAAAGGTCAAGTTAAATATCCAGTATCAAAAATGTAATTAGTTAGTGGTGAATTCAAGCTGTGATTATGGGATATTATGCTTGTACCAGGTATTATTGATACCCTATGCTATCATTTCACTTTCGTTCAATTTGACAGAAATTTATTAATTGTATATCATTTGCCAGGCACTATAGTATGTGCTTGGGATGCAAAAACAGATAGGAATCTTTTTTGAACTTCAAGGAGGTTATGTTCTATTGGGGGAAAAGGTCAATTTTTGCACAGATAAGTAAATGAAAATAAAATATTGATAATTTTTGAGGGGAACATTAATAATTAGGGTAATCACAACAGATCCCTGTAGAAAGCAACTTTTAATCTAATTCTTGAAGGAAAGAGGATATTTCAAGAAGCAGAAGTAAAGGAAATGTGTGTTCCATGAGAGCATAAGAAGGGAAATAGAATGCTGTGGACAGGGAATAGCAAGTGAACTAGTTTGGTTTGAACAAAAAGGGCAGGAGAAGAATCATATGTACGAAACCTGAGAAGATGTGTTAGAGTCACATTATGAAGGGCTTTAACTAATGTAGGAGATTATATTGTAGTTTAGAAGCAATGCATAACTATTGAAAGTTATGAAGCAAAACAAGGATATTTTCTTTTCTTTTTTTTTTTTGCTTTTTGGAGGGCAGTTGGGGTTAAGTGACTTGCCCAAGGTCACATGGCTAATTTTTGTGTTAAGTGTCTGAGGCTGGATTTGAACTCAGGTCCTCCTGACTCCAGGGCTGGTGCTCTATTCACTGCGCCACCTAGCCGCCCCACAAGGACATTTTCAAAGTATATACTGGAGAAGGAAATGGTAAGCCACTTCAGCATCTTTGCCAAAATAAATAAATAAAGAACCAAACACAACCCGATGCAGTTGTAAAGATTTGGTCAGAGAGAGTTGAAACATCTCAATAGAAGCCACAGCCTGTATGTTGATTGAAAAAGAGAGAGACTGTTAGTAAATTAAGAAAGCTATTGCAGTAGTGAGAAGTGATAAGGGCCTAAAGAAGGCAGTCATAGAATGAGTTGGGGAAAAAGGAGGTCTATGATAGATATGTTAAAGACGTAGAATTGATAAAATTGTCAACTGATTGGGTATGGGGTGGAATATGGTGATATGGAGGAAAGGATAGCCAATTACTCTTAGCTGTTTAATATAAGTAACTGAAGGTATGATAGTGTCCTTAAAGAATAAAATGAAAGCAATTACACATACTTATTTTAGCCGTTTGGGTTAATTCAGGGAGAGACTGATACAAATTAATGAAACACCTGAATAACAGAAGATTAAAAATTCAGATTGCATAGAATACAGCATAAACTGAAAATAAAGAATGAGAATACCTGAAAACATATAAAAAATATAAATTTGTGATTTAAAACACCAATACTTACATAAATGACTGATGGATAAATAATATAATGCCATGTCACAAACATTTATTAAGCACAACTATGTAAATCCCTATTGCACAAGATCTAGAAGATTTGTTGTTTAGTCATTTTTCAGTTTTATTAACTCTGGAGAGGCTTACAATTTCCTTTTCCAGCTCATTTTGCAGATGAGGAAACTGAGACAAACAGGGTTAAGGGACTTGACCCAGATCACACAGTTAGTGTTTGAGACCAAGTTTGAACTTAGGTGTTTCTTATTTCAGGCCTAGTGTTCTATCCGCTCTGCCACCTAGCTGCCCTAAGATATAAAAGTGACAAACCACAACTTCTGCCTTCAGTGAGTTTCCATTGAACTTGGGGGGGGGAGGGGTTGGATTCTTTATGAAAACAGAGAAGTAAAAAGAATACAATTTGAATAGGAAGGAATCTCTAAGGGTGTGGGATAGGGAGAAAGATAGAAATAGATTAGAAAAAGCAATGAAGAGGTGATGGCAAATCAGGCAAACCTTAATGGAAGTCTAGGATTATAAGAGACATAAAAGGAAGAAAAAGTGAATTTCAAGTATATGGTCAGCCAACCAGTGGGAAATCAGGGAAATTGGAACTGGTAAAGTAATAACTTGAAGTCTAGTTCGGGCAAGAAATTAGAGTCCATGACAAAGAATCAAATAACATATAGAAGGAAAAAAATTGATGAAGTTGTATTATGGAAGGTTTGAAATGCCAGACACAGGAATTTGTCTCGCATTCTGGAAGTGATAGTTTTGCAATGTCATTTTGGAATTTTTATTATTGTGACTTCATTATTTTACCTTTATTTTATAAAGATGTTTGAGTGGGGGAAATCACATACTCATGTCTGTGCCACTGAAAGATTGTCGTTATAGCTATAAAGAAAACAAATCAGAGAGTAGAGATACTTTGATTTTCCCTGTTCAGTGAATGTTGGCTGAATAAATGGGGTTTGCTATGCTGTTAATCCAAATGTTGGAAGTTGCCTTTGCTTGGCATTACATTATGGCATAGTCAGCAGGATTACAAAGTGTAGTGCTCCCATTTGTTCCGGGATCCATGGCCATTTAGATTGAGATTCTAAGGCCAAGGATCCTGGAGGGGTGGAATGTAATGGTAATGTAATTTGGAGATGCCCCTGAATTGACTTGGCTTTTGGGTTGAGCATTAAGACCCAGAGCTTGTGAATCCCACTTGTGGGATGTACTTGTTGACGTGAAGAGAAGGGGCTGCCCTGGGTGGAGCCATGAATGGAAAGGAAGGCTCAAGCCCAGAGAAAGCCAGAAGAAGTACTTTGGGGAGATCAGTGTCCAGCATCATGAAGCCTGAGTTGCTGTTGAGAGCCCATTGGAGCTGCCCGGGACTTTTGAGGACTGCCACCTGGAGCTGCTGAGAACTGAGGAGGCATGGCTGTGATTCTGGTATTTTGTCTGTCTGCTTTGATGTTGTTTTTTCAGATTCACCTGATGGTGGACAGTGCTGCTGTTGTAAAGTCTTGGAACCTGGCTGTTGGTGCAGAAGCCCTGAAGAAGGACTTCCTTGTTGTATGTTCACAGGAATCCTGGAAGGGGGGCTTGCTGATACTTTCAGGGGTTCTGCAACTGTTCTACAGGCAGAGTGTGACTTGAGGACATTGGCTTTGCTGAGCCTTGTCTCCCCAAGAACTGAGATTGCTGAGGGCTTACCTCAAGAGAAGATGAAAGAAGGGCCCTTCCTTGGCCTCTCTATGCTGAGATGTTATCTTGACCTTGTTATGGCTTAAGGGTGGATGGACTTTTGTGCTCTCCTCCTCCCTTTTGAAAAAGTACTTAATGTTAATAGATGGTATTGTAATTACTTTGAGTCCAGGGGTGGGAAACCTTTGGCCTTTTTGTGAGTGTACTTTGTTTATGATTGGAAACTGATCTCCATTTGAGAAGAATTCTCTCCATTTGAGAAGAGACTTTCGCTGACTAAAAGCATGTACCTTCTAGGGGTGGAGTAGTACCTGGACTGAATGAAGAACTTCCTAGTGAAATGTTTGAGTTATACTGTATTTTGATTTTCCCTGTTCTGTGAATGTTGACTGAATAAATGGGGTTTGCTATGCTGGTAATCTGAATCTTGGAAGTTTCCTTTGCTTGGCATTACATTAGTAAGACCAAGGCAGAGAGTTGCAATAGTCCAGGCAGAAGGTTATGAGATCCTGAACTAGAGTTTTGTCTGAGTTAATGAACCAAAGAGAATATATATAAGTAAAACCTTGGAAGAAGAAATTAAAAAAAATATTGTGGCAACTAATTAGATGTGTTAAGATGGAGAAAGAGAGAGATAATTTTTTGGTGGGCTGCTTGGAATGCTGGTGTTAACTTCAATAGCAATAGAGAAGGTTGGACATGAAATGTAATTAAGAATGAAGAGTAATTTCTTTTTCAATATGGTAAGTTTGAGATTCATTTTTAATTTTGTTTTTAAGTTTGATATATTTAAAGTGAATCGAGGTGGTTGCCAGTAGGCAATTGTTGATCTGAAAATTGTGGTCAAAGGAGAAATAAGGATTATATTAAATAATAGTATCAAATGGGGGGGGCAGAGCCAAGATAGTGACATAGAAGCAGGAAAACTCTGTAGCTCTCACATAGCCACCACAAATACCACAAATACCATTAAAATATGATTCTAAACAAACTTTAGGGCTCCAGAACTCACAAAATTACAGAAAAACATATCTACCACTGAAGGCCGCTCAACAGGTGGAACAGAAAAGGCTCATCACAGTGTGCTTGGAGCCAAGCCCAGCCTGGCCTGAAACTGCAGCTTGACCACAGGGGCGCCAGGACAAGCCACAGCTGGAGCCTTCAGGAGAGTGGATTAGCAGCAGCTGTGGTGATTTCCAGAATTATCAAGCCATAAGAAATAATGACTAAGTGAAAGGTAAGTGGAACTCAGAAAAATGTGGGGGAAAACATCTGGCCAAACTGCCTCCAGGGCAAGGGAGCAGCAAAAGCAGCAGCACTGCAGCTGCTTGGATGTGGCTGCTTCAACGGCTTCCAGCATGCATATTGCAGGAGGGCCAAGCAATCATTCAGAGGTTAAGTGCTCTTGCCTTGAGCTGGATCTCAATCATGGTCTTGCATAGTAGTCATGGGGTGTGTTTTCAGTGAGCCGAAACTTGTGTGTGTGTGGGGGGGGCAGTGCATCAGCCTTCAAATAGCGCCAGCAGTTGCGAAAACACCAGTGATTTGGGACAAAACTCTCCCCTCTGAAAGCTGAGTTCTACTGAGACCAAAATTCAAGTAACTGATGGGCAACATGAGGATGCAAAGGCAAGAAAGCTCAGCAATTCAACTTTAGATTACTTTTTTGGGACAAAAAGGATCAAAGCATGAAATAGGAGGAAGGAAACACAGTCAGAACCCCTACACCAAAAGCTTTCAAGAAAAATGTAGACTGGTTACAAGCCATAGAGCAACTTAAGAAGGATTTTGTAAACCAAATATGAAAATTGGAGGAAAAATTGGGAAGAGAAATGAGAATGATGCAAGAAAATCATGAAATTTGAGTGAATAGCCTGACTGAAGGAAATAACATCTTAAAAATACACTAATTCACATGACAAAAGAGGCCCAAAAAGCCAATGAGAAGAAAAATTCCTTAAAAAGTTGAATTTGCCAGATGGAAAAAGAATATCAAAAGTTTTCTGAAGAGAATAATTGCTTCAGAAGTAGAGTGGAGCAAATGGAAGCAAATGACTTTATGAGAAATCAAGATAATAATAAACAGATCCAAACAAACGAAAAAAATAGAAGGAAATGTGAAATATCTCTTTGAAAAAACCACTAACCTGGAAAATATATCCAAGAGAGACAATTCAAAAGTTATTGGATTACCTAAAAGCCATGACCAAAAAAAGAACTTAAAATCATCCTTTAAGAAATTTTCCAGGAAAATTGCCCAGATATTTAAGAACCAGAGGGCAGAATAGAACTTGAAAGAACTCACCCATCACCTCTTGAAAAAGATCCCAAAAGAAGACTCCTATTAATGTTATAGACAGTTTCCAGAGTTCCCAGATCAAGGAGAAAATATTATAAGCTGCCAAGGAGAAACAATTTGAATACTGTGGAAACACAATTATGATAACCCAGGATCTAGCAGCTCCTACATTAAGGGATCGAAGGGCTGGGTATATGATATTCCAAAGATCAAGGGAGCTAGGATTAAAGCCAAGAATCACCTACCCAGCAAAATTGAGCATAATGTTCCAGTGGAAAATATGGTCATCCAATGAGGTGGTGAACTTTCAAGCATTCTTGATGAAAAAACAGAATGGAAAAGGAAATTTGACACTCAAATACAAGAAGCTTGAGAAGGTAAACATGGAAAATAAATCATAAGGAACTTATCAACTTTAGCTATTTACAAGGCAACACAGAAAAGCAGTCATTGTAACTTATGAAACTTTTCTCAGGATGAGGATACATGAAGGGAATACAAATGTATATGTATGTTTATATACACATATGTCTATATAGGAGGGGATCTATGTGTATGAATACATATCTGAGTATGTGTACATAGAGGGCACAGGATCAATTGAATAGGAAGGGATGGCACATTTAAAGGTGAAATTTAGAGGTGGGAGAGGAATAGTATGAGAGGAGGCAGGGAGAGACAGAATGGGATTAATCCTCTCATATAGAAGAGGCAAGGGATAACTTTTACAAGGGAGGGGAAGAACAGGAAGGCAAAAGGGAAAGGTTCAAATTTACTTTCATTGAATTTGCTTAGGGGAGGAATGACATAAACTCAAGCCTGGGTATCTTGCCACACAGGAGAATAAGGGAGTTGGGGTTGAGAAGGGCAATAATGGAGGGGAGGGCAGGGTGGGGGGGGAGGGTTGCTGGAATCACACACTTCTGTAAAGAGCCAGGGACAGGGTAGAGAATAGAACAAGGGTAGGGGATGGATAAGAAGGAGGGACATATAATCAATCTCTCACAATATGGCCATTGTAGAAAGGTTCTGCATAACTACACATGTACGGCTTATATTTCATTGCTTATCTTTCCAGTGGGGATAGGTGACAAGGGAAGAAGGGATAGAAACTAGAATTTAAAGTTCAGTAATCAAATGTTTAAATATATGTGTGTGTTTATGCACATTTATTATTATTATTATTATTAGTAGTAGTAGTAGTAGTAGTAGTAGTAGTAGTAGTAGTAGTAGGATCAACTACATGCAAGTGGAAATTAAGATATACAGGCACTGGAGTAGGGAGATCCATCTTGCCCTACCAGAAAGTCAGAGGGGCGACGGGGAAGGATATAGGAGAGAACAGATTGCGGGAGGGGTTATACCGTGGAATAGGGCTGTTTGGGGATGCTGCATGGGGGAAAGACGTGGAGAAAATTTGTAACTCAAAATCTCATGGAAATGTATGATGTAAACAAGAAAATGAATAAATAAATTTTAACAACTAAAAAATAGTATCATAAATCATTTCATTCACTAAATATATCCCATTCTCATAATTCTAATGGTGGAAACTATAGGCCAAGTAGGAGTGAAGAATAATACCATTACAAGTTGGATGATTAAATATTCTAGGAACTAATGAGATATAGTCTGAATAGTCTGTCCTTATTATGTCATCACCACCTTTGTGTATTTGACCAACCTGAACAAGTAGAAATATGACAACATTAAGTTTCTAATTCCATTTGTTTTCTTTAGTGTGTCATATGTGATAAATATTTTTTGGAACTAGATTCAGGGTGGTGGAATAGAAGAATCAAACCTACTGAAGTCTTCCAAAATCTCTTTTAAATATATTTAATATAATCCCACAACTTTACATTTTGACTGGAAAGGAAAACAAAAGGTCATAGTGAGATTTTTTTTCAGGCAACGACAACTTAGGAGGTTGGTAGAAGAAATCAATGACTTTAGAGTGTGACATCAGTCTGTGACATTGATGTCTGTAATACCAGAGTTCATGCACATGTTGGCAGCAGCAACAAGAAGAAGTTTTAGGAGCTCTCAGCTCAGAGATGGTAATTAGTTTGGATAAGTAGTCAGAAATAGGTTCAACCAATGGTTTTTTGGCACAGTTGGTGTTCTTTGGCAACTCTATTGGTCATATGAAGATCTAAGTCACCTACCTGCATCATGGTTCCCAGAAAGAGAAATGAACTTGTTTAATGTTTCAAGGCAGCAAGATCCCTGGTCCAATTTTCAGGGCTAAGAGGAATGCTAGTACTTGTGGCTGAAAGAGATAGAATGCCTGGTAAAAGTTCCAAATCCAAGAGGAACACCAGCATTTTTGGCTGCAGGGTAGTGGGGGTGTTGTTTCCTTGGTAAAGACCAGAATGCAGTACAGAAAAGGAGCGCCCACACCTCTCCACATATCACATCACCTTGGAAATACCGAAAATTTGCAGGCCACCAGAATTAGCTTAAAAAAATAGCAGTACTAAAAAAAAAAGAAATAAACAAAAAGCAAGAGATTTGAAATACCTCATAGAGGAGGAAAAACAAAATCGAAAAGAAAAATAAATTGAGGAGATACAATTTTTTTTTTCCAGGGGGATACAAAATTTTTTATTAATAAATAACTTTTGGAGCTAAGATGGCGGCGTAGAAGCAGCAAAGCACCACAGCTCCCACACAAACATGCTAAAAAACTCATAAAATGGGATGCTAAACAGATTTTCAAGCTCCAAAACTATCCACAAGACTGAAAGCACATCTGTTGCTACAGGCAGCGCAGCAGGCGGGGCTCTTCTCAGTAGTCTGGGACCCGCGGCTGAAACACAGCCGGCTCAGGCCCTGGGGCATCGGGCGGGTAGCCGCAGCTATAGGAGAGCAGATAGGCTGCACTGGAGGCACAGTTACCACATTTATCAGGCCAGAAGACAAAAAGGCTAAAAGAAAGGTCAGTGGATTTTGCTAACTGGGGAGGAGAAGAACAGGTCCGGCCAAACTGCTGCCAGGGCAAGGAGGCAGCGGGAGGTGGCTGTTGCAGCAGGAACGGCTGAGAGCCGCAGCGGCCCACACTGGGCTGCTTCAGAGCCCTCGGCCTGCAGATAGCAGGGGGGCTGACGCGACCCGTCGAGGCCAAGGGCTCTTGCGTTGAGTGGCCTGGATCTGGATCAGGGTCTTGAGTGGTGGTCCTGGGGTGTGCTTTCAGTGAGCCAAA
>JAQQSW010016361.1:0-11692 GCA_028646575.1 Pseudocheirus occidentalis | reverse complement strand
TCAGAGAAAGACCCAGAAAGATCAGAGTTTAAAAGGAGACTGAAGCAATGCATGCTATCATTCTTTTCGATGTTTGGCTTTTGTTTCTCTTTTCTCATTGTTCACTCCATTGGCTATAACACCTATGACTATTGTACAATGTAAAGGAGTTTGCAGATCCTTTACATGATTGTATGCCACCATGGCAGGGGTGGGGGGAGGGGAGGAAGGGGAGGAAATATCTGAAACTCAAGTGACTCTGGAACTGATTCTTGTAACCTAAAAGTAAACAAACAAGTCAGTAAAATAAAAAAAAAAGAAAAGTGCCTGTTCACATCCTTGATGACTTATCAGTTGTGGATTGTAACTTGTAACTAATTCCTTATGTATATTGGAAATGAGACCTTTATCAGATAAACTTACTGCAAAGATTTTTTTTTTTTTTTTGCATTTTACCTATCTTTTCAGCATTGGTTTTGTTTGTACAAAAACTTTTAAATTTTGTATTAAACATAATTGTTCATTCTATCTTCTGTGAGCCTCTCTATCTTTTGGTCGTGAATTTTCCCCTATTCATAGTTTTGGAAAGGTAGTTTCTTCCTTGCTTCTCAGGTAAATGCTAGTTAATATTCCTTAAGGTAGCTGGGGTCTTTAGTTTATTAGAAACAAGACTACTGTGGTTGTTCACTTCTGTTTATTGTGTACTTTATCTCTTCCACTGATTGATCTCCCTGTTTCTTAATCAGTTTGATTATTAAAGCTTTGTAGAAAGTTTGAGGTGTAGTACTGCTTGATTCTTTCCTGCTTTTTTCATTATTTCCCTAGAAATTTTTGACCTTTTCTTTCTCCAGATGAATATCATTATTATTGTTTCTAACTTTTAAAGTTAATCCTTTAATAGTTTGGCATGGCACTGAATAAGTAAATTAGTTTTGTGCAGTACTGTCTTTATTATATTGACTTAGGATGCCCCTGAGCAATTGATAATTCTCCAGCATTTAGTTCTGTCCTCATTAGTGTGAAGAGTTGTAGTCAGATAGTTTTTAGGTGTGTCTTGGTAGATAGATTCTAAATAGTTTTTTTTGGTGGGTTGTGGTTTTTTTTTTTTTTTGGAGTAGGGAAGTCCAGGCAATTGGGGCTAAGTGACTTCCCCAAGGTTACACAGCTAGTGAGTGAGTGTTAAGTGTCTGAGATAGGATTTGAACTCAGGCACCCCTTCCCCCATTCCAGGGCTGGTGCTCTATTCACCGTACTACCTAGCTGCCTCCCTAAATGGGTATTTTAAATTGTATTTCTCCTTTTTTTCTGGTTATGTTTTAATGGTAACATACAGAAAAGCTGATGATGCAAATTTGTTTTATGGTTTGCAAATTTACAGAAAATTATAAAATAAAATAAAATAAAATTCTGTAAATAAATCATGCTATCTCAAATCCATAAAGTAGTGATCATTTTGGTTTTTCTTTGCCTCTACTTATTCTTTTAATTTACTTGTCTTCTCTTGTAGCTGTATCTAGCATTTCTACTACTATCAAATTAGTAATGTTGAGAATGGATGTTTTTGCTTTACTCCTAATCCTATTGGAAAGACCTCTAATTTATCTGTATTATTTATAATGCTGCCTCTTTTTTTAAGATAGATACTAGTTATCAGTTTAATGAAGAATTTATTTATTGCTTATTTTCTAGTGTTCTTTAACAGGAATGGGCATTGTATTTTGTAAAAAAAAAAAAAAAAACCAACCACAACTTTCTGCATCAGTTGCTATAATCATGATTTTTGTTGTTATTGTTAATGTAGTCTATTAAGATTATAGCTTCTGTGATGTTGAATCAACCTTGCAATTCCTGCTATAAATCCAATGTTGTCATTGTGAATAGTCTGTGTGATACATTGTTTTGTTCACCTTGCTAATATTTTATTTAAAATTCTTGCATCAGTGTTCAGTAGGAATATTAGTCTATAGGTTTCTTTTTCTGTTTTGACTATGGTTTAGGTCTTAAGACCATATTTATGTTGTAGAAGGAATTGGTAGGATCTTTTTCCTATTTTTTCAACCTTTTCAGTTTATATTAATATTGAAATTGTTTTTGAATGTCAGAATTTACTTGCAGATGCATCTCATTTGGGGCCTCTTTTTGGTGATGGTGATAGTGTTGGAGAGCAATTATTTATTGTTTAAAAAAATTTTTTTTTATGAGATTGGTTTGTCCTTTTTTATTCTGCAAATCTGGGCATTTGGTATTAAGCCAAAATTGATTTCCTATATTTGAGGCATCATGATGTCCATTTATGACAGAGGCAATATATTATATCCTTTGCTAGTTGATATTAGCTCTTTTTCTTTGCACAAAAATACTGTACTTCCAGCCTAGCCTCAGAACACTAGCAAATACTAGCATTTACTCACTTCATATTGAGGCATTGGAATAGGAATTTAGGAAAGTGACTATTTGGGAGGTACTTTTAAAATGCTTCTTTAAGAAGAAAGATTATTTTTTAAAAGCTGCACTATTATTTAACCAAAACAATCATGTATAGTGAATCTTCTTTCACAGAACACACATATAACATAATTGATATACCTTTAATATTATTGAAAGTTTTATTAAATATGAAATGCTTTTAAAATTAAAATACTGGTTAACAAATTCAACTAATACTTTTCACTTTCCTTTTTTCTAAAAAAAAAAGAAACATTTTAAATATTTTAAAAATTATTTAATAGTAGTATTCTTTACCTATCTTAAACTAAAATTCATTTTATGTAAAACATTTAGCAGATGCCTGGCAAATAATAAGTACTAAATAAATGTTGTATTTTATTGTGATTGTTATTTATTATTATTATGTTTGCCTAAAACCAACTAACTCTTAGTGTGTATTTAGGGGGAAAATGTTAAAATGGGATTTAAGTTTAAATATCTGAATAAAGTGAGTTTTTAAATAAAAAAAACTTTTTTCTATACTCAGCCTGATCTTATGAACTAGTCACTACCTACAGAATATATACAGTTAACATAAAAGTCATGTAGCCTGAGCCTGTATCTTTTTTATTTTTTTTAATTTTTTTCTGAGCCTGTATCTTAAGATAGCACAATTTAATGAAAAACTCAAATCTGATAAATAACTTAAAATTATAAGAAGTAAATTGTTTAATATAGATTACCTCAACTGTAGCCTAAACAGTTTGTAAATTAGTTATTGATGCTGATTCAACCTTTGTGAATTAATGTACTTTAATAGTTGAGGGCCGAATTCTTTAGATTGTGTTGCTTTTCTGAAGTCCAGAAGATATAGCTTGGTGTGCTGGATTTGGAGTTAGAGGATGTGATTTTGAATCCTAGCTTTGCCTTTCAGCAGGTTGTGTGACCCCTGTGTCAACATCTGAGACTCAGTTTTCTCTGTAAAATTGAAAGGGCTGAGCTAGCTGACTTCTGAAGTTTCTTTATCCCTGCCACTATAATCCCATGATTCAAAACTATTATGTTCCCTCTAAGTCTTCTCTTCTCTAGGCTAAACTTCCCAATTTCTTTATATGGCATGATCTCAAAGCCCATCATCTTGGAGCCTACCTATGGGTATTCTTTAAGTTAACAATATTTTTTCTAAAATGAGGTGTCTAGACCTGAATACAATACTCTAGAGTATGTAATTTGACTGAGGCAAAATTCAATGGGATCATCACTTAATACTGGATACCCTGCTTCTCAATATATCCTACATATCTCAGACTAGATGGTAACTATAGATGGTAACTGTATTTTTTCTGAGCTCTCTGAAATACAATTTTCTAAAATCTCAGGTCTCTCTTTGTGTAGTATAATACTCTTCCTTGGTTGTTTTGAGTGCTAAGATGATATGTGATATTAGGCTGCATTAATACAAGTATAATTTTTGGGATCAGGTAGGTGATGGTGACAATGGTGATAACCAACATGTAAATCAGTGAGCCTATCAACAACTCTCTGTAGATAGGAATTGTAAATAGTTGTCTCTGTTGTACTCTGTCAGTCTCCATCTGGAGGATGATGGTGTTGACCTTTTGAATACCACATTAAAGGAGTGATATTGACAAGCTGGAGTGTTCAGAAGAATGTATCTGGTGCATCGAAGGTAACTCAGATACATGCCATAGGAGGTTTGGTTGAAAAAAATTGGGGAGGTATACCTTGGAGAAGATTTAGAGAGACATGATAGATGTATTTAAGTAATTGAAATGTTGTGATGTGGAAGCAGGATAATTAATACTTGTTCTACATGATCCCAGAGAGCAAATTTGGAGCAATAATTCTATTTACAAATCCTGTTCCTGTTAACATTTACAAAGGCTTTCTTTACAAGAGTCTTGTGAAGTCCAGTGCAAGTACTTGTTTTCCCCACCTTTTGAATTAGGAAACTGAGACTCACAGAGGTTTAATGACTTGACCCATGGGTAGACAACTTTTAGGTGTCATACTTGGATTGCAACTATAACTTCCCCTCCCCCAGTCCTGTGCTTAGCACAAAGAAAAATCTTCTAATAATTAGAGCTATTCAATCAGGGAGTGATTCTTGCATCCATTGCAATGGATCATTTGGAATCCAAGGATTCAGAGAAAACATTTAATTAATTTTTTATTTTTTTGGAGGGGGGAGGGCAGGGCAATAGGGGTTAAGTGACTTGCCCAAGGTCACGTGGCTATTAAGTGTGTCAAGTGGCTGAGGCCAGATTTGAACTCAGGTCCTTCTGACTCCAGGGCCAGTGCTCTATTCACTATGCCACCTAGCCGCCCCTGAACATATTTACTTTAATAAAAAAACATACTAAATGATCCTCAGTAAAAGCAGCTCACAGGGAAATAAAAACAGCTTACAAGGAAGTTCTGTGAGGTTCTCACAAAGTTCCTACTGAAACCATGGAATAGCCTCAAATATTCATTGCCGAAAGGGCTTGTAGCTGGGTTTTAGAGTCGGTCTACTTTGGGGGCAAACTTAATTCAAACTCCCCAAGGACTTTGCACAGTATCTTGGCTTATAACAAATCTCTGCAGGTCTGAAAGTCAGGGAGTTAAACTGCCCCAGGTCTACCAGTGTCCTTGTCCCATAACATATTCATAAGTAAAATTAGATGTCTTGATGGACAGATGTTCCGTCACTGTAGGTCTTCAAATAAAGTCTAAAGGACCACTTGGGAATTTTGAAAAGGAATGATGACCATCTATTCAGAATTAGATTCAGAGTAGTTCTTTTACCTTCTGAAAGATGATATTGTCAGTAAGACAAATCAGAAATTTATCTGATTTTCTTCTTTCAGTGGCAAAAGATGAACAGATTTTCTTCTTTCAGTGGCAAAAGATGAACAGATAACTGAGTTCTCTGTTCCAACTATTTCTTGCATCTGTGGCAATTTTCTGATTTAAAATTACATTTACACATCCTATCAACATAGATGTAGGTCCTTAGAGGTTATCTAGACCAACCCCCTCATTTTATAGATGAGGCAACTGAAACAGAAGTTGTGACTTGTCTAGTGTAACACATGATACTAAGTGGCAAAATCCATCAAACTCAGGTTCTATGATTCAAACCAAGTCTAGTACTATGCTCTGTACTGTGCTGTAGAAATCCTTTATTTCTTTCCTCTGGTCAGGTATTTCTTAGAATACACACACAGACACACAGACACACACACACACAATCACTTTATATTTACCTCCTAAATGTTCCCTTCCATATTCTGTCCCTCTCTTCATATAACCCCAGGTTAGTGGATTTCATTGGAGTTATTTCTATTTTTGTACCGAATGCTATTCTGTTGTCCTTTTTATCAGAGCTTTTATTTTCTTAATGGCTCTAACAAGTCTTGTGTCACTCTTTGACACTTAGAGGATCATAAAGGCCATGTGGTCTGATGCTTTTATTTTATAGATGGAGGAATAGACCAAGGGGAGTTAAATGTTTACTGATTCTGGTAAGAAATGGTAGAAGCTGGATTTTAAACCCAGAGATGCTCTGATTTCAAATCTAGTATTCTTTGCACTGCACAGATTTGGCTCCCCATCTCTGCTATATCTGGTGACACCTATGAATCTGCTTCCTTTCATTGAAGAGACAATTAAGATATAAGCAGGGACACAGTAATACTTTATGTGACATTTAGATAAGTAGTTGAAGAAGTTTTATTAAAAAGGTGATACGAATGTTTAAGTAAGAATCATCACTTTCTATTCATTTCCATCTTCATGTCTTAATTTACATTGTTTCCTTCTTGTAAAATGCTTTACCTTTTACCCTGTTTACCTAACTAGCTGGTACAGTGGGTATTTGATAAAGCTGTATTGATTTAATGTGAATTTAGAATATAGACTTTGATAAGATTTTTTTCTTCTCTAAGTATTGTGGTACTGTGTCTAGGAACTTTGTGGAAGAACATGCTTAACTGCAAGCTAGAGATGATAGAACTTGAAAGTAGGAGTTTAGTCTGAAAAACTGGGAAAGACCCGTGTTAGAATCCCTTCTCCTGCATTTTTAAGGAGATTGTGACCTGGGATTTCTGAAAAACCAATTTCTTGAAGAATAGAAGAAAAAGACCTTTAATACCCAGTTCAGAGGGTTTTAGTGAGTGTCATAGAAAAAAAATGTATATAAAGCCTTTTTGTAAACCATAAAACCTATACAGATGTTTGTTGGTGGTATTAGTAGTAGTGGCAGTGTTACCACCACCACCACCACTACTACTGCTGCTGCTGCTACTAGCAGAGAATAGCTAGGCATCTTGGTAGTTTGGTTTTCAAAAATAAACTTTATTGACTCTGGACCTAGCATTAAGGTTGACATAAAACAGCAGTTTTCAGAGTGTGATTGGGGTATCTTGGGGTCCCTAAGACCCTTTCAGAGGGCCTGTGGGGTCAAAATTGTTTTTTTAATTATAAATATTTATGTTTTTATATTTGGTACATTAAATATTGTTAGCTGTAACCCATAGAAATTGAAGCCCTTTGGGAATCTTTAATTTTTAAATGTCAGGTGGTTCCTGAGAGCAAAAAGTTTGAGAACTGACATATAGTTAAATGATTCCAGTAAACATCTGGAATATTAAGAGAACAGATGCCTACTCTCATTGAAAGTACTTAGTAGGTCATGGGGTCATAAATTTATGCACCAAGGAACATTAGAGAGAACCTCCACCCCCCATTTTACAAATGGGGATTGGAGACCAGAGAAAATAGAGTGACTTTAACTGAATCAGGAGCAGTTCTGGGTCAAGGCTTTGTAACTGAGCAATCAGTTAACTG
Organism: Pseudocheirus occidentalis; assembly: GCA_028646575.1. Taxonomy (NCBI): domain Eukaryota; kingdom Metazoa; phylum Chordata; class Mammalia; order Diprotodontia; family Pseudocheiridae; genus Pseudocheirus; species Pseudocheirus occidentalis. The sequence goes on along the minus strand of JAQQSW010016361.1, from coordinate 4,435 downwards.
TATGACTTTTAGTAAGCACCTATTTGTTCTAAGCATTGTGTGTGTGTGGAGCTAAAGATATAAATACAAAACAACGAAACCTTCATTTTAGGGAACTTAGGTTCTTTTGGGGGAGACAGCATGTACGTATATGAATATATACAGACTAGATATAAATTAAATATGAGGTGTACATACATACATATAAATGCATGGTGGTTGGGAGGAGTTAGGGATGATGTAGAAAGTGTTGTTTGAGCTGTGTCTTGGGGGAAGTCAGGGATTTAGTGAAGGGAAGCTGGTGAGCGATGGCATTTTAGGTATGGAGTCCAATCAAGTTCAAGGGCATGGATAAAAAAAAAATAAGAGTATTTTGTATGAAAAACAAGTCAATTTTGTCTAGACTATAGAGTTTGGGAAGGGGAGTAATAATAATGTGATTGGAAAGATAAACTTGGACCAAGTTATGAAGGACTTTAAAAGCTAGACAAGTTAAAATTTTAGCTTAGAGGTAATAGAGAGCTACTGGAGTTTGAGTTGAGTGGCCATATCTGTTTTCAAGTAATATCATTTTGGCATCTGTGTGGAGTAAGCATTGGAGTAGGAGAGTTGTGGCAGGGAGATAATTTAAAAGCTTTTGCAATAATCTAGTTGGTCAAAGGAATTAGATATGAGAGATGTTGAAATAGAAAGGTAAGCTTTGGCAACTGAGATCAGTGGGAGAGTAAGGATTGAGAATGATAATATCTACAAATTTGGGATGCCGGAATAATAGTGAACGCAGTTGACAGAAACATGAAACTTTGTTGAGGAAGGTTCATAGGGAAAGATAATAAGTTCTTTGGAAATGTTAAGTTTTAAAATGACTATGGGACATCCAGTTGGAAATGCCTAATCTAATTGGCACTTGTTAATTTGAGCCTGGAGCTCTGGGGAGAGACTAAGGCTGTATGTATGGATCTGAGAATCATCTGCACTACAGACATAACAGTGACCTGATATCACTGAGAAAGAATTTTGGTTGTTTGTCCTTTCTGCTGTAAGAGGACAAAAATGGCATCACTGTGTTGGGGTCAAGATAAAGTGTGTCCAACTGTGGCGGATCAGACTAAGACAGGCTCAGAAGGCTCTTCTACCACAGGCCAGACACAAGTAGACCATGTGAACATTTGGAGTGGAGATGTCTCTAAATTTGTACCTCTCATGTTTCTTTTGAGCTACTTCAGTTCTGCTTTGCTTATAGTTACCTTCTTTGATGAGGGCACAGCATACTAGGTGGTCCTGTGCTAGTGTCTTCCATGTTTAACAATCGAGTCCAAAGTTCTTCCGAGAGACCTTGAGAGTATCCTTGTCTTGCATCTTCTGACCTTTTTGTGAGTGCTTGCCTTGTGTGAGTTCTCTCTAAAATAGTCTTTTAGTCAAACATTCAGATACTGTGGTCAGCCCATTGGAGTTGTGCTTTCTGCAGTAGAGTTTGAATGCTTGGCAATTCAGTTGGAGGAAGGATCTTTAGCATCTGATGTGGTATTTTGCCAGGTGATCTTCAAATTCTTCCAAAAAAAAATTCAAGTGGAAGCGATTGAATTTCCTCATGGTACTAGTATACTGTCCAACTTTCATAAACATACAACAATGAGGTCAGCACAGTGGTTATGTAGACCTTTGGTAGGCATCCTAATACTCTTCTCTCCCACACTTTACCTTGGAGCCTCCCAAACCCTGGCAGTAAGTGCATCAACCTCATCATCTACATGTACATCCCTGGAAAGTATACTGGCAAGGTAAGTGACCTTAGCTGTAGCATTGGGAATTTCTCCATTTGCTATAACTATTTGTTCCACATACATGGTGTAGTGCTGTTTGGTGGAGATCCTCTGTTTTCTTGATGTTAGTTGTCAGGCCAAAATTAGCACAAACAGTGGAGATTGATCCCATACTCTGTTGCATCTCAGTCTCAGAGGCTGTATTGAGTGCATCACCCACCGACTCTCTCTGTGCTTTAGTCCACATTTCTAATTTTTCAAGTTAAATAGTTTATTGTTAATGTGGTAGCTGACTTTGATGCTGTTTTCATCCTCATTAGAGGCATCTGACAACATTGCTGAAAACATCATGCTTTTTTTTTTTTTAGCATGGGTGGAAACACAGCACTGCTTCACTCCATTGGTCACTGGGGAAGTGTGAGAACGTTGTCCATTATCCAGTACCCATATAAGCATGCCATTATGAAACTGGTGGACAGTGCTGATGAACTTGTCTGGGTAAACCAAATCTTGCCATAATTTTCTACAAGCCCTCATGACTGACAGTATCAAAGTCTTTGGTTAGATCAACAAACATTGTGCACAGACTTCTGTTCTGCTCCTGGCATTTCTTTTGGAGTTGTCAGGCAGCTCATACTCTATCATTTGTTTCTCAGCCCTCTTTGAAGCCACCCTGGATAGTGAAGGATTAGACTATTACAGAAGACAGTGACTAAAATCTTGCCAGTGATGACTGAGAGAGACAACGCCCTTCCTCCTGCCTACCCCGCATTGTCACCAGACCACCTATTTCTGTTTCTTTTATAAGGATGTACCATGGAGGCTTCCTTGAATGCCTGGTCCTGGGATATAACCTCCTCTTGCCATATAACCTGGAAGATTCCAGTCACCTTTTGTAGGAGCCCTGGACCTCTTGCCCTGTAAATCTCAGCACCGTGTAAGAGGAGTCTAATGGCATTCAGAACCTCTTCTTCAGTTGGAAGTTCCCCTAAGGGAGAGATTAACTTCAACCTGATATATTCAGTCATTGGCTTCTGCTTTGGTTGATTATGGTCCATTGAGAACACTGTGGAAGTGTTCAGCCTGTAATTCTGGGTGCCTTTAACGTTGGAGTAGGCACAGACTATCAGACGTAGCAGTGAGTCCTTGGGAGGGATGGAGTTGTAAACAGCAATAGGTCAGTTACTACTGAAGACTTGTGCATCTCATGACCTTTTCATCACCAAACCGTCTTCTCTTTAAGTGCAGTAAAACTTTGTGGATGCAGCAAACATTCGCATTTAATAGACAGCATCAGTGTAAGGAGAAGAGCCTGACAGGATGTGGGGGTAATGAAGGCAGTGTGGTGCATAGTGCTGCATGTGTCATAGACTTACCTTCTCTAAGCTAAACATTCACCCTAACACATGATGACTGCCCAAAAGCTTAAATATCCACAGGTTAGAGTACATGTGTGTGTGTGACAGAATAGTTTGTTGGTAACTTGGAAGGAAAGCAGAGACATACCTATGGTTTACTACAGTGGAGCAGAAAAAGGCAAGCAGTTTTCAGAGATTTGGTGTATAATACTGCTGAATTTACTCTTCTGAGCCAGGACATTTGCAAATGTCTAGATTGGTTTGATAAAAATGATGGGGAAATTTAGAAGCTTGCTAAATGAAAAATGAGAACTCCACAGGGTTTACCAGCAGGATAGTTCATCCATCTTTAGGAAGGCATAGTTTAACTCCATCAAAAGTAAAGTGCAAGCAAAGATTAGAGAGATTCAGTCTTGGCAAGAAGCCTTCTTGGTGAGAAGGCAGATGAAATTCAGTTTTATGCAGATAGAAACAATCCAAAGTGCTTTTATGATGCCCTGAAGGCTGTTTATGGGCTAAAAGCCCTATGCTGCATCTCAACTATTAAGTGCTTATGAAGCCACATTGGTTAGTTAAGGACATGATGAGAGAGAGAGAGAGAGAGAGAGAGAGAGAGAGAGAGAGAGAGAGAGAGAGAGAGAGAGAGAGAGAATTATAGAGAAAGAATAGAAGAGGGCCTAGGACAGGACATTCAGGAATGCCCAAGCAGGAATCGTTATAAACGGTGAATCCACAAATGATGGATAGAGGCAGAGAAGGAGCAATCGATAGAAATGAGAAGAACCAGGAGAAAGTAGTGCCTTGAAAACCTAGTCAGAAATATCTAGGATCAAGCCAGATTTTCATTGCCAATGATGGATTTTGAGCTGGAAGAAACTTTAAGGGTCATCTAGTCCAACACTTCATTTTACAGATGAGGAAATTTAGGTTGTTTTAAGACTTTGCAGATTACAGGATTATAAAGTTTGAAGGGACTTGAGTGCATCTGATCCAGCCTGTACCAGAATAAGAAGTCCCCAGACTATAGCCTGGGCTGGGGTATGCTGTAAGCACTTTGAACTAAGAGTGGTTTTTATGTTTTAAAGTCAAGTTTTACTGTATTTATTTTTTAAAATTAACTTTTGTTTATTTTTAGTTTACATCATTAATTTCCACAAGATTGAGTTACAAATTTTCTCCCCATCTTTCCCCTACCCACCACCTGAAAACAGCAATCCCACTGTATACCCCCTCCCCCAATCTGCTCTCTCCTATATCCTCCCCTACCACCCCTCTGACTTTCCGATAGGGATATATATTAAACATTTGATTTTAAAACTTTAAATTCTTTACCTT
>JAQQSW010016360.1:0-11692 GCA_028646575.1 Pseudocheirus occidentalis | reverse complement strand
GGCATAAAAGGGAACAGATTGTGGGAGGGGGCTTACAGTGGGATCAATGTTCTGGGCTGGGGGGTAGGGACAAAAAGGGGAGAAAATTTGTAACTCAAAACCTTGTGGAAATGAACGATGTAACCAAGAAAATAAATTAAAATTAAAAACAAAACAAAAAAAAAACAGCTTAAACTATTCAGATCACTCACAAAAGAAATCCTCTAGTTCTGATACCTATCTCCACACGCCAAAAAGGGCATCTCTACCTGGATTCCCTCTCCCCACCTCAAATACCATGTGCAAATCCAAATAATCCAAATGTTCTCATGTTGTTTACCACCCCCTTCCCCTACTGAATGAAATGTACTAGGGAAAATAGATTGTGAGTAAAATGTTTCAGATTTGACGATTTCTGTCTCATTCACAGCCTCTCATATTCACAACCAGAAAGCTGTATCTCTGCTCTTCTTTTCTAACTCCTAATACAGTCAGTTAGCACCTCCCCTGGCACCTAGGAGGTGGCAAAGGGGATACGGCCAGTTCTGCCCCAGGAAGACCTGAATCCAAATTTGACCTCAGATACTTATTAGCTGTGTAACCTCTGGATAAGTCACTTCACCCTCATCTGTAAAATGCTGGAGAAAGAAATGGCAAACCACTCCAGTATCCTTGCCGAGAACATTCCAAAAGGAGTTACCTGGGAGTCTGACACGACTGAAACAAAGCAACCCTTACCCTCTTTATGGGTAACCTCTTTGAAGAAGTAGGGTTAGGGTTGCTCTAGAGACCCCAAAATAACGTGCTGGGTCCTGCCAAGTGAATTTGACTCAAGTCTTCTGAGCCAAAGAAAAAAAAAGCTTGCCATTTGGGGCAAGCAAGCCAGAGTAAGTCTGACACAGTAAGTGTGTGTGCTAGGTCATTCTATGGCACTCTCACACCACATGGAGGAAATATAGGGTCTTATGTACAGAGGAATCTAGGAGTGATCTAGAGGAGGAGTTTGGGGAGGGTCTTCAGGAGGAGTTAATATTAACTCCAATGAGTTAATATTTTGATTGGCTCAAGGTTGGGAAGTAGAAGGACAATGGAGGGCTAGGCTAATAACCGAGGTTTGGGCCCAGCCATGATACTTATGGCCTCTGCAAATGCCTCAAGTGGGAAGATTTAATCAGAGTTTCCAGAGCCTGTACCTCAAAGATTCAAGGAGAGCTCAAGGGGGCTCCCAGAGCCTGCACCTCATCATTATTTCTTACACATGAATCCATTCCCATCAGTCCCCTGCTCAAAAGTTTTCAGAAATTCCTGATTGTCTATTGAGAAGTTTCAACTACTCTACCTGGCAAATCATCCTTCATCTGCTCATATTGTTCTTTTGGCTTTGAAAGTCAGTCAAATTTCCCCTGATGCTTTCTTCCCCCACAAACCTAAACTTTTGTCTTCAGGTCAAACATCTCTACCCTCAGCTCACTAGCCATTAGCACTTCTTGGGGATTAGAATACATACCTTTTTCTAAGAGCAGGATCTTGGAAACGGAAAAGGGTAAGGGGGGGAGGGGAGGGTAGAGCGCAAAGAAAGAATGGGGAACTGTTGTTTGTGTGCCAGAGCGAATTACAAATGACGCGTAAAAAGTGATCTTATTCTCCAGGGGTGTGACATCAGCTCTTGAAATCCTTCAATGAAATCTTTCCAATTTGGCATTATTCCCTTCATGGCGCTTCAATGCTATAAATTTAGCGATTCGTAACACTGCAATTTGCTTCAGCCCTCCTTTCTAGCTGAAATAGGGACTGATCGAAGGTCGCGTTTTCGTAAGTTCAAGCCTATAGGAGATTCTCGTTTTCCCTAGCTGGGATAAATTGCAGTTTGGTAAGGATTTCCGGGAATTCAGAGCAGAGCCCTAATTTAGGTAGCAGCCTATCTATGTTCCTTTGTTGAGATCCCCTGTGATTGGTTAGAGGCTTTATTGTTCTCCCCTGATTGGCTATATAGAAACCTGTTTCCTTTCTTGACCCTAGTGTAGAAGGTAAAAACTAGACTTATAAAAGCTAGTAATGTTAGGACCCCCCCCCCCCCCCCCGGTAAGCTTTTACTAGTTCTTAAACATTCCCGTCAAATTATTCATTTAACTAAAACAAGCACACATTACGTCACCTGGATGAAACGAGAAACTAGAGCTACAGTCTTCAAAAAGAAAATGTGTGGCCCTGAAAAGGGCCTTTATTTTGTGAGGAATTTAGGGATTTAGCCGCCGAAACCGTAGAGGGTTCGACCCTGGCGCTTGAGCGCGTAGACCACGTCCATGGCAGTGACCGTCTTTCTCTTGGCGTGCTCAGTGTAGGTGACGGCGTCCCGGATCACATTCTCCAGGAACACCTTCAGCACGCCGCGAGTCTCTTCGTAGATGAGCCCGGAGATACGCTTGACGCCGCCACGCCGAGCCAGACGGCGGATGGCAGGCTTGGTGATGCCCTGGATGTTGTCACGCAGCACCTTCCTGTGCCGCTTGGCACCGCCTTTACCAAGTCCCTTACCTCCTTTGCCTCGACCAGACATGTTAACAACCAGAACACAAAGCTATGAAGAAATCACGGTCTAGCGTGTCTTTATATAGCCTAGAGGCCGACCTGTTTGAAAACCACTTTGGCTGGGCGGGAACAACTTTTCCCCACCCCTTTTGACTCTAACAACCAATACCCAGTTCAAGAATGCGTAAGTATCCTCCCCTCAAAAGAGACATTATTCACAAGAGGAATTTTTTCCTAAATATTTAGTCTTTCGTCTCCATTTTCGGATCTTATTTTTCAGTAAAGTTTCTTCCGTGAAATCTGAAAATAGAGACACAAACACAGATAGATCCGTCCTTTACACCTAATAAACTTAGGATGAGGTATGATTCCTCCAATCGCAGAAGGCCCAAAGTCTCACTTTATGTAGCAGCTGCTAGCATATATCTCAGCCTAGAACTTATAATGTACCAGAGCTGCTTCGGAAAGTGGCCTAAAAGTCAGGAACATCTAGTTTATTGAATTTCAGGTGGTCTAATACAGTTCTCTTCTTTTTCAGATGAAGGGGGAAAACAGCTGATTAGAGGCACAGCAGAAACAAGAAGCAAGGTCTTTCCATTCTATGCCACTGTGAAATATTCTATACACATACTGTTTGTCCTTTCATTTGATGTGATTTGTCTGGTAATACAAAAACTGATGCCCAGAAAATGTAGTTATTTCAAAAGTCCAATTCTCAACAAAGGGTGGTTTGTGGTTCTGATTCATCCATTTCTGAATAGTGGGCCCAGCAAAATTCTGACACCGTTATAGTTAAGGATGAATCTCTCCCTCCTGCCTATGGCTTTCCTCCCCATTCTTTGTTCCCTGGCTCCATGAATTGAACGCAGCAAGCAGGGATTGACGACTTTCCTTTTTGTATTTGCATTACTCATTGATTCTTTCTCTTTCATTTTCATCTCCTCTCTTCATATGTCATTCTTCTCTACTATTTTTTCCCTCATCTGCTCCAATCTTCCTCTTCCTGATCTCCTCTTTTATTTTTTTGTCTTCAGTTACTCAACAAGCATTTATTAACAAGAAGATCATCTGGAAACATGTCTCTATGAGGTTTTTTATCCTACAAGTTTCACTACTAGTTTACCAAGGACAGAATTTGAGTTGCATCTGAAATCTGCCTTTCTTTCTATTTGTTGTATTCGTCTGGTGTGGTTTGGCCTGGTAGCCCCCGCATAGTCCCAGAGACTATGCAGCTCCTCTCTCCCTATTCTTTAAAAAGAAGGCTGTGAAGAATGAGGAAGCCGGGGGACTAGAGAAGGAGGTCCCGCCTAAGCAGGACCTGGAGGCACTCGGAGTTTTCGAATCAGCTTCCTTTCTAGTTAGGACGGGAGGAGTTGGCACGTCTGACCAGGTGCTACAGCTACATGTCTGCAGCTACACAGGAACAAAAAAAGGTATTGTTGTTTGGGTTTTGTTTTTTTTTACAAGATTCTTACTGGGAAAATAAACATATCTCTTTTCCCTTCTGGTGTCTTGACCCCAGATCAGATTGAGTTCTTGTTAACTCGAATGGGGGAAGTTACCTATAGCAGTGAAATGCATCCATATTATACAGACCAAAGTTCATACATATTAATACAGTCTTAAGGGGGAAAAAATCCCCCTTCTCTGAATCCCTCCCCTTCCTTCCCCCTGGATTTGGATATTTAAATTTTTTGTCCAGTTCTGTTTTGCATGCAAACTTTGTCTTTTACTCAGTAATGTTGTAGGCTCCACAGCAACCCAAATTAAGAGCAGGAAGTTTCAGAAATACAATGCTAATCTCTAGTTGAGGGGTGTGGACTAAAAGACCAACAGTGAATGAAATCTTCTAAGAAAGAGATATCAAACTCCAGTACTTGACTGGAGCCTTTGAAACCGTCCCAGGGCAGAAATGCTTGTGGAATGAAATTTATCAAAAATGTATCCATCGGCCTAATACGTGCAAAGCACTGTGTCAGGCCCTGGAGACCATATTAAAAAAATAACTAACTCAGCCGGTATCTTTGGCCTTTTTCCAACTCTATTTCTTTAATGACCTGAATTCAGAATGAGAGATCAGTGAAGTAAACAGGTCCACCATGCAGCATCTTTACGCTTTGAGATACACTTGCTGGGAACAAGTAAAGTGGAAATAAGAAGACAGATTGGATTAAAAGGAGACCTTCGTAGTCGGCAGGATTTGAACCTGCGCGGGGAGACCCCAATGGATTTCTAGTCCATCGCCTTAACCACTCGGCCACGACTACTTCTTATGCTAAGAAATTATAATGTAAATAATAAATGTTGGAAATACCTCTGTTGGAGAGTTCCAGTATGTTTATTTAATGCTTAATAATCATTTATTGAGATTCCATTACAAGAATCTGGTAATGAAAGAAAAAAGTTGCTATAAACTAACTTATCACTTCACCTCTAAAAATGGATATGCTTCATTTTACACTTCGTATAAACCCCTCCCCCTCCGTGTAGCCCTCTGTTGAATTCCTTACAATACACAGTATTCGAAAAAAACTTTAGTCAAATAATATAGGGTCATTAAGACTGGTAAATAAATAATACATGCAATCTTTTCACTTTAATAGTTTTTCTCTTTTAAAAAAATAAAGGACTATATGCTTTCTTGATCATCCTGCCAGTTGTCCCTCCCCGCAAATATTAGCCTAAAGTTTTTTCCGGATTTTCCATTTAGGAATTTTGTATAAAATTATCAAGAAAAGCTCATAAGGCCTGGGGGAAGGGGGGTAAGAGAAGATGGATTAAATTGTGTGGTAACTAGTTTTAGAACATTACCTACCTAATTGAGATCATTGTCTTCACCATCTCCCTAAAAGATGTAGATGTCCACTTGAAAACATGGGGCAGGGATTGAGGAGGGGGTGGAAAATCATGGAGCTACAGAGCCTTGCCCAAAATAAAATAATGCCTCCTACAGGGGCACAAGAAGGCTTCTTTTCACTATAATACCAAAAACCCTCTGACTCCATTCCTCTAAAGACAAAATGAAGGTTCCATTGCTGAATTCTAAGTTCAGATGCTAACTAGTATAACAATCTGACAAGGCTCTGGAAATCCCCTTGAGCTCCTTGAATCTTCCCACATGAGGCATTTGCTTGAAACCATAAAGCCTTATAAAGCTCAGCCCAAAACCGTTACTAGCCTAGCCCTCCATTATCCAGCTACCCCCACTCTTGATCCTCCCCAAATTATCTATACACCCTTAAACTAAACTAGCCTAGTCCCTCCAATGTCATCTCCACTACCGGAGTCTGACCTCATATTGAAGAGGTTTAGAGTCAGTCAGGGTTAGGAGTGCACAAGACCCTGAAACAAACGGAAAGCAATTTTTCCTACATTTACTATTTGCATGGGGGTGGGAGGGAAGAATAGGAATTTCAATCATTTCACTACATCTTGATGGACATTATGAATGTAGAAATCCCCCAACCACCCTCATAACAGGATGTTCTAATCCACGATTGTAACAGCTACTGTCTTGTCCCCGGATAACAGTCCTTGAAGTGTTATTAATTTTACAATTGTAAAAGTTCAAATTTGGTTTCTTTTATCTCCTGCCCTTGAACAGGGAATGTGTTCTCATAATCTAGCCATTTATCATTTATAGTGCCTTTTTCACTCTCCCCAGTCTGATTTCCTCACTAATTTCCCACCCCTTCCCTCTGCATTGAATTGCTTTACTTGTTTTGTTTATCCTCCTTAAATGCTACTTTTAAAAATCAACTATGTGGTGCTCTAAAAAAGGCCTGAACGAGTAAAAAACCAAATCTGTGCCAGAGATATCAGAATTTGCTCTTAAGGAGAGCAGATTCCTTAGCATTCTAATTTCAGGGTGGCTTTCAATCTTGGCTCCTGAGATACCAGTCTAACTGATGGATTTGTTTCTCTTCAAAGGATATTCTTATTCATCACAGCTGAGCTCAAAACTGAGGAACATATCTATGGAAATAAGATTCCCAAAACTATGTGGGTGAAGGCTGATACCTGCAGGCTATGTTGGTTTGACACACCTTTGAAGTGGTGTGGAAGCATTAACATATCAGTCAGGAATGCATGAAGAAGGGAAAAACAAAATAAAACCAACAGTATATTACTCACTTCCTCCAATATAACTTTAGCACTTGGTCTTTTTACTCCTAACTTGAAATCACATTCTGTGTTTATGTTTCACTTGCAACACCTAGATACCAGTTAGTGAGAATGGAAACTTTTGTGCAGGATGCTTCCATACCCAAAAGCCAGCAACATTCCTAAGTGAATTCTAGACACAAAAATCTTGTGTAAGTGCATTGAAAAAGATTGAACTGAATGAAGTTTGGGGAGGGTCTTCAGGAGTCAGATGAGGTCAGACTCCAGTGAGTGATAAGGGTTGGGAAGTTGCTAAAGGCTCAAACTCAAACTGAACAACAATTTTCCCAACAGGAAAAACAGCTAAGACCTTAGTTGAGTGGGCTGGATTGCTTTTAGAGAATTGCAAACTAGCCAGGCAAATTGACATTTTTTTAATTACTAACATCTCACAGGATGGCAGAGACACATGGAATAACCTTCTCCAAAGAATATAAAAATGAATAATGACACAAAGAGACAAGGAAAAGAAGGAACAGGAAAGGAATGCATCTGCAATTTATAAATTAATGCACAATTTAGCTAAATCTTAGTAGACTTTTTACATTTGTGTTTACACTTTTACTCTCCTTCACATTTCTATCAAAATACTTCTTAGCCAGAAATCTGGTTATGTCACTAAACATTCAAAAACCTGTGAGTAAACTTTCCACTCCTTTGCCTGACACATTATCCGCAATTTGGTGCTAGCCTGCATTGCCAGTTATCTCAAAAACTGCCAAGCAGATAGATGTCCCAAAAATTGCTTAGATGCTATTGACCTTTTTTTGTATACCTCAAACACAGTCTATGCTTTCTCCCTTATGTTCCTTTTGCAACTGTTTATCAGGAATAAGTGAGAGGCCTCTAGCTCTGCATTCAGAGGTTTATGTGATCCTGGGCAAGTCACTTAACCCTGTTTTTGGGGTTACTTTCCACATCTATACAGAAGGACCTCAACTTAGACACTACCTGATTCTTTTAAAATTTAAAATTATAGATATAGGGCATCTGCCATATCCTATCTGTCAATGTCAAAAACCTAGTCTACTACCACAATTTCTCAATATTACCTTCTTCCAAGTTCAAGATACCCAAGCTGACCTGTGATAGAAGTATAAGGAGCAATTAAAGGGAATATCATTTTTTGGAGTATTTTTTTAACCTGTGTGGGACAAAGATGAGCCTTGCCCAAAATAAAATAAGCAGAGATTTCTCCAAGTAGAGACAGGAAAGATTTATTTAATTATTTCTTCTTGCAAGAAGGGTGGTCTCACTACTAGAGGCAGTCTAGTAGAAGAGGTAAAGTAAAAAATGCAAAGCTTGGTTATATATCCAAAAGACCACCCCCCCTTTCCCCCTCCCTTGTTCTGTCCTGTTCCCATTAATTAGGAACTGAGGCTCACATTCTTAGCTGGAAAAAAATCTGCTGGCATTTGCAGATGAAATATCAGTAATATAAAAAAGCAGAAGGTACATGTTTAGTGGACATGAAAACAGACAAAATCTGTCATAGATATTATTAGGTATGAAAGCAGATGTTCTAACAATATCAATATAGATATTAAAGCAGACAATATTTTATGAATCATGGGGATTTTTTAGGACACTGTGACCTGCCCAGAGTTCCACAACAGAATTTCCAATTGTTTATATTTGTACAGGTCAGATGGTGGTCAGTGGAAACAAGTCTGGGACATCCAGCCCTGCGGTTAAATTTTGCAGGCTCTGCTTTCCCCTCCTACACACTAGCTAAGCTTAGCAAAAACTTCCATTTATGACCAGGGAAGTAAGGCAAGGATTCCAGGCTCCCATCCCAGCCCAGGGTTACTTTGCTACTTTATTATAATTTTGTTTAGATTTCTAGAATGTTACCTGTATCCACAACAGTGAGAGGTTAATGGGGAGTTCGAGAATACTGAATCTAAGAAATGATTGCCATCTCTTTGAAATTTAATAGGGGCTAATAAGAAGGCATGACCAAATCTTTCAAGGATAACCTTTTAGTTCTTTGTTTGGGTAGCACAACAGCTCTTGAAATGCAAAATTCCATTTAAGAAATGCCTTAAATTCTCAACACCATAAAACTTAAGAGCTGAAGGGAGCCTCATCACAGCATTTTCACAACCAAAGATGCTGAAGCAAAGTCTCTAGGGGAATGACATTACAAATAGAGTAGTGCATTTTCTTGGGCGTGTGGTGATAGCCTTTCTAAAAGGCTGGCAAATTTGAGATTATCTTCCGTTGCAAATATTAGCCTCAGAGATAAGCAGAGACTACCACAAAACTGGATCCTTGAGGTCATATATAATCACAAAATGGAATAAAGCACTGGCACTCTCCTGGCTGCGTCATGGCAGCTAAATAATTTACTATTCCCTTTGTCTTCTACAATTGGCCACCCCTAAAAATTAACACTGCAGCTAATTAGACTAAGGCCAGGAAAACCTTTTTAATTCCGCAGATCCGATCTCAGCTCTTTTGATGAAAAAATGAGGGGCCCTGAAAAGGGCCTTTTAAGTCTGATTTGTTAGCGTAGTAAAGCAATTTAGCCGCCGAAACCGTAAAGGGTTCGGCCCTGACGCTTGAGCGCGTAGACCACGTCCATGGCAGTGACCGTCTTCCTCTTGGCATGTTCAGTGTAGGTGACGGCGTCCCGGATCACGTTCTCCAGGAATACCTTCAGCACACCGCGGGTCTCCTCGTAGATGAGCCCCGAAATACGCTTGACGCCGCCGCGCCGAGCCAGACGGCGGATGGCAGGTTTGGTGATGCCCTGGATGTTATCGCGGAGCACTTTCCTGTGCCGCTTGGCACCCCCTTTACCCAAACCCTTGCCTCCTTTACCGCGACCAGACATGATGACAACCTTATAAAGGACTAAAGCGTCTGAGCTTTCTGTTGGCGCGGTGTCTTTATATAGCCGCTGGTCCGACCTGTTTGAAAACTGAAAACGCGCTGGCGGGAAACTTAATTATTGCGTCATCTTCCGCCCTCCCCCTCTAGCCCCCTCCCCACGCCATATCCCTTGGTCATAATAGCTACTGGACCAAGAATTCAAAAGCCGAAACTCCGCCCTCCCTTACTTATTGGAAGAAATGGTTTTCTGATTCCTTCTTTGTCTCCTATGTGTTTTTGAAATTTGTTTTCTCGAAAAATTTCGCAAGAAAATTCTGTAAATAAAACCTATAGAGGTGCAATGATTTTGCTCAGGGTTATAGAGTTAGCTAACGGCATAATACGAATTTAACTGGATTAGGAATTTCCTCTTTGTCCTGCACCTCCACACTACCTACCCAAATGCAAAGAGCTGGGGCTGGCGGAGAGGTCCCCGTTCCCAAAGAAATTTAGGGAAAATGGCATAGATAGCTCTTCGTTTTGGAATTTGGGGGTGGCTCAGTGATATAATTCTTATCTGCTTAAGAAAGCGCTTGTCCTCAATTCTAAGCTAATAGCATACATATTTGTGTGTGTGTTAAATATACATACACATATGTATATCTTCATGAGAGACACAGAAAGAGATATATACAGATAAAAAGGCTTAACGTATATATTGCTTTCGTTTCAAAATTTTTGATTCTGAATGTAATCCTCAAACATTTTGCGATACTATATGGAAAAGACAGGTTTTTTTAATTGTCTTTTTAAATTTTTCCTTTTAGAAACCTTTTGCCACACTATGGCATCGAAGAATATTCAGCCTCACTCATTTTCCGTCCCACATAGGGTATTTTTGCGTAGCCGGTGACATTGTCAGGAAGAGACTTGAGGGGTCGATTGTTCCGTGGAGGAAAGAACAAAAGAGGGCGGAACCAGTGAAAATGTAAATGTCCTCTTAGAGCAGAGTCGAGTCGTAGGCCTTCCCGGAGCAGAGTGGCGCAGCGGAAGCGTGCTGGGCCCATAACCCAGAGGTCGACGGATCGAAACCACCCTCTGCTAGTTGGTTTGTTCTATACTTTTAAAAAATCTGATCCCTTAACAGGGAAAAGGCATTTTTTTAAAATATAAAGGAATAAAAAGAATAGGATTACCTAGAAGTATTAGAATATAGACACAGGTAGAAGCAGCAAGGTCCCGCAGCTCCTACACCGCAACCCTAAACACCCATAAAATATGAGCCCAGACAAAGTCTAGGAAAGTCTAGGACTCTCAAACTCACAAAAATACAGAGAACACAGTTCTCGCTAAAGGCAGCTCGGCAGCAGGGACTCAGCGCGGCAGCCAGAGTGAAGGCTGGAACAGCCGGAAGCCAAACCTCGGCCAGGCCTGGGGCAGTGGGAAGGAGCAGAGCTGAGCCGAGCCCCGCAGCCAGTCAGCAGCGGTTCTACAGCCTCCAGCACCCCCCACATCTGCCAAGACTTGAGGAGCAGGACGGGAGAGAGGCAGCTAGCACCGCAGAGGAGCAGAGACCCAGCCAGCCCAAAACCGAAGCCAGGCAAGACCTCAGGGTGGCCAGGAGGAGCAGTGGAGCCTCCCAAACAGCAGCTTGAGTCTACTTCAAAGAAAATCTAAAGCACGGGCCTAAGGGGATCTTTAAATCTTCAGATACAGTTAGTGAAAGTGAAACTTTGAAAATTAATTTGGGGAGTAAAGCAGTTCGCCCATTCTGCCCCTGGGGCAAAGAAGCAGTTGGGGAAGGGAACTGCTGGATCCACCTACGGCCCCCACCAGGCTGCTTCAGAGCCCCCGGCCTGCGGACTCAGCAGGGGGGCTGAATCGATTGATCAGGGCCCAGTGCTCTTGCGTTGAGTGGCCTGGATCCGGATCGTGGTCTTGGGTGGGGGTCCTGGGGTGCACTTTCAGCAAGCCAAAGCTGGGGGAACTTGCAACACCCCCCTAATAGCCCGGTAATTGGGAAAACCCAGGCGATTTGGAACAGAGCTTCCCCCCCTTGGAAGCAGAGTTTCACAGAGCTAAAAAAAAAAAAAAAAAAAAACAACCAATTAATTGACTGGCCAACATGAGAAAAAGGAAGCAAAATAAAAGCAATAAAGCTCTAGAATCCTTTTTGGGGGACAAAAAGGGTCAAAGCATGGAA
>JAQQSW010016359.1:0-11692 GCA_028646575.1 Pseudocheirus occidentalis | reverse complement strand
CCTCTACTTTCCTGTAGGGTAAGATAGCCAATTTAGTGTGTATATTATTCCATCCTGAAGTCAAATTCAGTGAGAGTAAGGTTGACCCATTCCCTTTTGCCTTCCTGCTGTTCCCCTCCATTGTAACATTTTTCCCTTGCCTCTTTTATATGAGATAATTTACCCTATTTCATCTTTCCCTATCTCCTCTCATTATATTCCTCTCTCATCTCTTAATTTTTTCAAATATCATCCCCTCCTATTCAATTGACCCTGTGCCCTCTGTCTATGTATATCTCTACACATATATAAACATACTTACATATTTATTCATACACACAAACACCCTCCTATATACACATATATATGTATGTATACATATATATTTATATTCCCTTCAACTATCCTCATACTGAGAAGTTTCATAAGTTACAATGATCGTTTTTCTATGGAGACATGTAAATAGTTCAACTTTGATAAGTTTCTTATGATTTCTTTTCCCTGTTTACCTTCTCATGCTTCTCATGCTTCTTGTATTTGAATGTCAAATTTTCTATTCAACTTTCATTTTTTCATCAAGAATGCTTGAAAGTCCTCCATTTCACTGAATGACCATATTTTCCCCTGGAACATTATACTCAGTTTTGCTGGATAGGTGATTTTTGGTTTTAATCCTACCTCCTTTGACCTCTGGAATATCATATTCCAAGCCCTTTGATCCCTCAATGTAGAATCTGCTAGATCTTGTGTTATCCTGATTGTGTTTCCACAATATTCAAATTATTTCTTCTTGGCTCCTTGTAATATTTTCTTCTTGATTTGGGAACTCTGTGATTTGGCTATAACATTCCTAGGAGTTTTCTTTTGGGAACCTTTTTAAAGAGGTGATTGGTAAATTCTTTCAAGTTCTATTTTGCCCTCTGGGTCTAACATACCAGGGCAATTTTACTTGAAAATTTCTTGAAGGATGACTTCTAGGTTCTTTTTTTGATCATGGCTTTCAGGTAGTCCAATAATTTTTAAATTATCTCTCCTGGATCAATTTTCCAGGTCAGCAGTTTTTCCAATGAGATATTTCAAATTGCTTTCTAGTTTCCCATTCGTTTGGATCTGTTTAATAGTATCTTTATTTTTCATAAAATCATTTGTTTCCATTTGTTCCCATCAAATTCTGAAGGAATTATTCTCTTTAGTGAGCTTTTGAGATTCATTTTCCATCTGGCAAATTTGGCTTTTTAAGGCATTCTTCTACTCATTGGCTTTTTGGGTCTCTTTTGCCATTTGAGTTAGTCTGGTTTTTAAGGCGTTATTTTCTTCAGGCAGGTTGCTGACTCTCTTTTCATGATTTTCTTGCATCATTCTCATTTCTCTTTCCAAGTTTTCCTCCACTTTCTTTTGCTTGATTTTCAAAATCCTTCTTGAGCTCCTCCATGGCCTGTAACCGGTTCATATTTTTCTAGGAAGCTTTTGGTGCAGGAGTTCTGACTGTGTTGTCTTCCTCCCATTCCATGCTTGGATCCTTTTTATCCCCAAAAAAGGAATCTAGGTTTGATTTCCATGCTGGCTTTGCCTCCTTTGCTTGCTCATGTTGCCATTCAATTACTTGACTTTTGAGCCACAGTAGTTTGGCCACAGCCAACTCTGATTCCAGAGAGGAGAGCTTTGTCCCAAATTGCTAGGGGTTTTGCAGCTGCTGGAGCTATTAGTTTAGTGCCCTCTTTGCTGCTCCCACAAGCTCTGGCTCACTGGTCACACACCTTAGGACCACCACCCAAGACAGCAATCCAGCTCCAGGCAGGTTAAAGCACACACGATTACCTGCTGAATGGTCACTTGGTCCTCCTACAATCTGCAGGCCAGGCAGGCTCTCTGAAGCAGCCACATGGAAGCGGCTGCATGGCTGCTGCGCCTCTGCCGCTTTCTGCTCTTGGGTCAGAGGCCAAATCATGCTCCTTTCTCCCTAGTTCCAACCGAATTCCACATTAACCTTTTACTTTGTTTTTGGCATTTATAGGTTGATAATTCTGGAAACCACCACAGCTGCTGGTGATCTACTCTCCTGAAGTCTGTTCCAGCTACTTCTGTTTGGCACTGCCCTGGGACTAAAACCACGGACTCATGCAGAGCTGGGCTGGGCTCCTAGCACTCTGTGATGGACCCTACCTGTAGGCCTGCCGGGCTGCCTTCAGCAGGAGATTTGTTTCTCTCTGTCACTTTGTGAGTTCTGCAGCTCTAAAATTTGTTTAGAGTCATATTTTATAGGTATTTGAGGTGGTTATGGGGGGAGCTCATGGAGTTTTCCTGCTTCTAAGCCGTCATTTTGGCTCCACCCTCCAATATATGAGGTTCTATTGTAGAAGAGTCAAAATGTGACTTCTGATATGTCAATGAGACACTCTTCCAAATAAATAATGTTGGAAAGTATAACAGGCAGATATGAATCCATGTGAGAAGAGCATGTGACACAGTGGAAAGAGAGCTAGATTTGTAGTCAAATCATCTGAATTCAAATCTTGTCTCTACCACTCTTGGGTAAAGTTAGACAAGTTATCAAGTTTCCTCATCTGTAAATGTGCTACATGACTTCTAAGATCATTTATAGCAGTGGTTCTCAACCTTCCTAATGTTGCAACCCTTTAATATAGTTCCTCATGCTGTGGTGACCCCCCCAACCATAAGATTATTTTCGTTGCTACTTCATAACTGTAATTTTGCTACTGTTATGAATCTATCTGATATGGAGGATGTATTTTCATTGTTACAAATTGAACATAACCCACAGGTTGAGAACCGTTGATTTATAGTGATCTGTGATTCTATGTGACTGGACTTAAGGAGAAAGATTAAAGAGGTAGGGATTGCCTGCCCAGAGCTGATAACTGAATACAGTACCTGGAAGCTGATGAGATCACAATGTAATATAATGTCCAATAAGGGTAATAATGTCAAATAACTGATCATTTAACAAGTATTTGTTAAGTAGCTACTATGTGCTAGAAACTATGATAGCTATTAATAATATAAATACAAAAATAAGTCAATGTTCTTAAGGACATTACATTCTTTAGGGCAGTTAAATATGCATGCAATAAGTATTTTATATGCATGTGTGTCTGTGTGTCCAACTCTTCATGACCCCCTTTTCTGTTTTCTTGGCAAAAAATACTGGAATGACTTGCCATTTCCTTCGCCAGATTATTTTATAGATGAGGAACTAAAGTGATTTGTCCAGGGTCACACAACTAGTAAGTGTCTGAAACTAGATTTGAACCCAGGAAGAAAAATCTTCCTGACTGTGGGCCTGGGACTCTATTCCCTGAACCACCTAACTACCCCAATACACACATATATAAATACATAGGTATATGTATATGTATGTATATATATACCTCCTCCCCAAATATATAAATACACATAAACTGACCCAAAGAGATCATCTGTCTAAAAGTTTTAACATAGTTTGTGTTTTGAAAAGATGTTTATAAAAGATATTTCAATATAGTATACTTAGTCCAGTGCTTCTTAAACTTTTTTCACTTGCAACCCTTTCAGTGCTTCTTAAATTGTGGCTTGCAAACCCACATGGGAGTCTAGTCCAGAATAATTAGATTCCTGGGGAGAAAAAAGGTGACTATTAAGGTGTATTTATATAAACAGTAGGCAAAGCAGTTGTTGTGACATCTATAATGAGAAATGGTAATAAAAGACTTTCAAACAGTTTTGTTTTCTTTCCTGAGAGAAATGGAAAGAAAGGGATAATGGAGGTGTTAGTGGAAAACATTAAGACTTCCAAAGGAAGAAGCTGATGGTTTTGAAGAAAGACATGACATAGAAAGTATTATATTCTGTGTTATTTAACAATGACAAAAAGACAATTTTAATAACTGTTTTTATCCAAATTGAAGAACTACATAGTTGAAAGTAAGCATACTGTTCAAAATCCCAATTATAGCTGATTTAGACGTAAAGCAGAGACTTATTTAACTGTTAGAATAGAAGAGTTCGGTCTAGATAAGTGCTGAAAAAAATTCACAAATCTCTTGCTAGCTAATCAAGTTAATACTTTGCAAAATTACATTTAAATACGAAAATGTAAGACAAAAAAATTTTGAACCATTTCATATTTTGTAGAGAAATTGCTTTCTAACATGACTAAAATATAAAGAAATCTAGCCTACCTAACAATTACTTTGTTCTTTTTACTTTTAAAAATAAATTTCTTTTACACACTCAATGGTGAAAATGTTTATTGATTAACTAAATAGCACAATCAATTTTAGCAACATTTTAAAAATGCCACAAAAAGTACTCTTAAAAAAAAGTCATGCAGATTATTACTACAGTAATATTCAAGCACAGTAGTGACAAGAATGGACAAATATCAGACAGCAGCTTCACAATGATTAGGGCTTCATATGTTGTAACAGCCACACTAATGGAAATGTTGCAGCGCTGAATAAGTCAGTTGCTTAGTTGATGCAGTATAACTTTTAGATCAAGGAAATGATGTATCATTTATCTTTCCCTATTGATTTTTTGAACAGTAGCTAAAAAACAACAACCCAAAAACAAATCTTAAAAAAAGTTATATTCTCAAGTATCCAATTAATATCTGGGGAACTACATACTAGTTAGATATGTTAGCTTTACTACTGGAGGCTACATTTAATTTTGTATGATTTATGGCATAAAAAGAATTCTCATTTGATACTGAAAGGACATAAAATGCTGTTTCACATAACGTCCTATTCTCTACCTTTGGGCAGCACTTTCATCTATATAATGTTTGATTCCAACTTGGTACACTAAATAATGATTGTGGGAAAGAACTGTGTTTATTTTTTGAGAAAATAGTTTGTGTTCCTCCTCTGTCCACAAGGAGACATAATAATCTGCAGCTTCCAGATAAATCATATGAGCCACATTTTTATGATCTATCCTGACTTGAAAAGCTGTTACGGAGGAATTATTTTTCTTATTACATAGTTGTCCAAACCTGAAGCACCTATTTATTTACTATCACATATCAACCTTTGCTGTATAAAATATTTTTTTCATTGAGCTCAATGTTAGTGGTCTAAGGTTAAATCAGTAAAGATGGCTGACTGAATTTAGTTTACAGGGGTCACATCTTGCTGGTGGTTGGTTTTCTTTTCTGAGAGGTATTAATCACTTTATTTTCTCAACTTTCTGCCTCAGTAGGTTTAACAAGAAACTTAATATTGCCATCAAAGGTGCTTTAAAATTCCTTACATTTTTGATGGATATGTTCTAATATTCTATCTCATCCTTTTCTTACACAATATACATTCTGATAAAAAAATGACTACCTAAAATTTTAATCTGCAATTTTACCCAAAGTAACATAAAATATAACAGAGGCATTCCACTATAGTGGATAGAGACACAGCATCAAGAACAGGGAGACTTAGATTCATTATTCTACCTTTTAATACTGGTTATGTGTCTGTGGAAGAGTCACTTAACTTCTCATTGTTTTAGGCAACTCTCTGAGATGTTAAATTACAAAGAAAGCACTGACTAGGATTCCTCATCCAGGGAATTTATAACAATGAAAACAGATCCTGTCACCAAGTCTATGTTTTATTACCTACAGAAATAAAACTTTGTCAACTTAAATTTAGGTTAAAGAATTCTTTTATTTTTCCCCCATTGGGAAAACAATGGAAGACAAATTCAACTCTTTTTATCTCATTCCATGATAGAGATAAGCACTTATAGGGTCGTGAAGAGTTGGACATGACTGAAACCATTCAACAGCAATAACATAAGCAGTAACGAATGAATTTGATTTGCTCAGAGAATGATAAAGGAAAACTGACGCTTGAGTAAAGCTAGTATACTAAATATGTTGAATAGGTTCATCAGTATTAAAATGTATTGGTTTCTTCTATTTATCTGTCTACATATTTATAAAAAATAAAATTATTTTTAAAAGTTTTGTATTCATTTATGAAGTGTCAAAAGTGAAAGACGGAAGAACATCTAATATTGATAAAACAATGCATGGGTTTTAAAGAAAACGCAATTCCTTAGACAACATTAAAAAAGAAATAATACTGGAAAATAAAATGACAATAAATGTCTAAACCGAAACAATTTTCTATTATTAAGGAGATCACCATCATCTTTCTAGTAACCCAGGATTGAACCGTGTCATCTATTACTCCTTAACTGTCAAGTCCTGTCGTTTCTAGCTTTATAATAACTCTTTCTCATTCTTCCTTCTTTTCTATGAAATTATAACCACCCTAATGCAGGCCTAAGCCATCTCTTACTTAGTCTATTACAATAGTCTAGGTCTCCCTACTTTGTCTCCTCTTTTATCCTACCATCTTTCACTCAATTATCTAATAATCTTCCTAAAACTTAGGTCTGACCATATAACTCCCCTATTCAATAAAGTGTAGTGGCTTTCTTTTCTCTTCCTTTTTTTTTTTGAGGGGGGAAGGCAAAGTAATTGGGGTTAAGTGACTTGCCCAAGGTCACACAGTTAGCTAAGTATCAAGTGTCTCATCTGGATTTGAACTCAGGTCCTCCTGACTCTATTCACTGTACCACCTAACTGCCCCAGTGTACTGGCTTTCTAGTACTTCCAGGAACAACTATAAAATCCTTTGTCTGGCTTTTAAAGCCCTTTTTAAGTGGGCTCCTTCCTACCTTTCCGGTCTTCTTACACATTACTCCTCTGTATGTACTCTGTGATCCAGTGACGCAGACTTCCTTGCAATTCCTCATCTCCAACACTTCAGTTCTTGACTGAGGATTTTCTATGGCTGTTCCACCTGCCAGAAATGTTCACCTTTCTCATGGGGACTGCCCTGCTTTCCTAGTTTCCTTCAAGGCTCAGCCAATGTCCCATCTTCTATAATAAGCCTTTCCCAGTCCTCCTTAACTTTAGTGACTTCTCTCCAAGATTCTACAATACATCCTGAATACAGATTGCTTTTTTGCATGCTTCTTGCATGTAGTCTCCCTCATTAGACTCTAAATTCACAGACACAGATTTTTGCTTTTCTTTGAATTTCTAACCCTTAGCACAGTAACTGGCACAAAGAAGGTACTTAACAAGTACTAGCTGACTGAATAACAAGAATGTAAAGGACTTTTAAAACACACAAAAAATCCTATGTTAAAATATCAGGGGAAATGAAAGTTCTATTACTGCTATTTATAATAAATATCAAACAGACTAATCTCAAATAATCTTTTAGTAGTTTCCCTTTATAAGAAAAGCATCTATATTGCTTGGTACAAAAGTTGTTTGGCAGCATATTTTGTAGTATTCAGTATTTATGCCATATTAACATCATAATACACTTAATTCCCAAATCTAAACTAATCATTAAGTTGTAGTGTTTATCTGTTTTACTGAAAGAGCCTAAGGGAGCTTTCTGGGAGCACTATCATGGCAAGGTCACAAGATTAAGTGAACAATGATGACAGTAAAAAAGACATTTCTGTATATTCAGAAGGGTTTTACTAAGTTACTTAAAATGCCATAAACATAAATAGTCTTCTTTCTCTATAATGCATCCATGACAGCTAACTTCAAAATACAACACTCTAGGGCAAGGAAGCTTTCCAATCTAACCAAGAGCCTTTGTTATTTACAAAAGGGATTAATGTGTAGGAGACTACAAATATCAAGAGATGCTTATTGTCTAATATGTTATCATATTTTTCTTTTTAGTACATAGACAAGGCAAAATCATTATGAACACATTTTATTTTTATAGAGAAGAAAATATATACCATGTGAACATGTACAATGAGCAAAATATTTGCAAAGAAAAAAGCCACTGTTTTAACTATATTGTATACCTATATAAACCCTCAAAATCTTTTCTCTTTCTTCTATGACATTAAAAGTAAAATAAACAGACTTAAACCCAGAACGTCATTTTATAAAGTACAGAAAAACATAAGTAAAAATCTTCTAAACTGAGAGGTAAACTAAAAAAAGCCACATCAAAAGAACCTCGAGATTTCCTCAGTAGTTTAATAATGTACCATCCCCAATGATTGCAAGAGAAATGTATGTCTGCCAAAAAGCCAGATGTCAGTGATTGAAATATATTTTCTGTAGCTTGATACAGATTTTATAATTAGCATCTAAATAAAGAATGATAGAATATGATAATTTTGCTGTAACCTAAGGCACTTGTTATAAAATGATGAAAATTTGTTATGTTCTATCCCATTTGTGGGCTAAATAGCCAATAAGAATACTTCAGTAATAAAATTTACACACACACAGACACACACACACACACACACACACGTATTTTTTTTCTATGAAAAGAATACAAAGATTTTTTCCAGAGGCTTTGAGAAATATTCCAACATAAGCAATGGGCCTAATTTTAGTTTCCTAACAATTGAATGTATTCTTTATTCATAGTCACTTCATTATTTCAAAAGATCTATGATTTTATTAATGCATGTTCTCTCCATTGTCACAGATCACAACCACTCTTGAATTTCAGTAGATGATTTCTTAAGTTGATATGATATAGCCAAAAAACATTTCCTTGTCGCTATGATTTTGGTGATGAGCACCTCTAAATTTTGCTAGGCTGATCTTCAGATGAAAATTTGTTATTCAAACCTGTCTGAAGTCTTTCTACTTTTGTTGAACCCACAACAATTTAAATTCTGTCAGCACTGCCTTTGAAAACTTTGTATCACTTAATAAAACAAACAAGTTTCTCATTAGGTCTCTGCCAATCTAACCATATTTTAAGAATGCTTCCTAAATATTACCATAGAATTTCATTTAGGAGTGCATTTTTTTTTTAAAAAGTTAGCTGTAATTTCTGAAACCAAAACCTTTGAGAGAAATAACATTTATATGGGCTTAAGAAAACTCCTTTACATTATTACCTACAGCCTATACCTTCTACACAATTATTTAATTGTTCAGAGAAACAAACTTTATTCCTCTACCAAGCAGACTGCTTCACAAAAAGCATACGTTTAAAAAAATGTTTGTTGGTAGTAATGATAAAAAATTATAAAGAAAAGCTTGGGGATCAGAGTACCACTTCAAATCCACGTCTCTCTACTTCCCACCAAAAGAAAAATTCCCTTTCTTTACGTAGACATCCACAATACTTTATAATTTTTAAAAAGTTGAATGGATGGAAAATCCTAGAAAATCACTAAAAAGCTAGTTGAAATAATTGACAACTTTAGTAAAGTTGCAGGACACAAAATAAATCCATATAAATCATCAGCATTTCTGTATATAACCAACAAAGTCCAGCAGGAAGAAAAAGAAAGAGAAATTCCATTTAAACTGTAGACAACATAAAATACTCAAGAGTGTACTTGCCAAGACAAATTCAGGAACTATATGATCACAATTACGAAACACTTTTCACACAAAGTCAGATCTAATTAACTGGAAAAATATCAGTTATTCATGGGTAGGCCAAGCCAATATAACAGAAATTACAATTCTACCTAAATGAATCTACTTAATCAGTGGCATACTAATCAAACTACCAAAAATTATTTTATACAGCCAGAAAAAAAATACTAACAAAATTCATCTGGAACAAAAAGATCAAGAATACCAAGGCAATCGATGGAAAAAAAATGTGAAGGAAGGTAGCCTAGAGGTACCAAATCTCAAACTGTATTACAAAATAGTAATTATCAAAATACTTTGGTACTGGCTAAGAAGTAGAGTAGTGGATCACCAGAATAGATTAGATACATAAAATACTGTAGCAAATGATTACAGTAATCTAGTGTTTGATAAACCCAAAGGTCCAAGCTTTTGGGACAAAAACTCACTATTTGACAAAAAACTTTTAGGAAAACTATAAAACCGTATGGCAGAAAGTAGGTATAGAACAAAATCTTCTACAGTATACCAAGATAAGGTCAAAATGAGTACAAGATTTACCTATAAAGGGTGATATCATAAGCAATTAGGAGAGCAGGGAGCAATTTAGCTGTCAGATCTATGGATAAGGGAAGAATTTAGGACTGTAAAGTGGAACATTTTGATTCTATAAAAAAATTTAAAGTTTTTGCACAAACAAAACCAATGCAATCAAGTTTAGGAGGGAAGCAGAAAACTGGGGAAAAATGTTAAAGCAAATACAGAGAAGTGTGTCAAATATATAAGAATACAAGTCACTCCCCAATTGATAAATGGTCAAAAGATATGAACAGGCAGTTTTCAAATAAAGAAATCAAAGCTATCCATAGTCATATGAAAAAATTCAAGTCACTATTGATTAGAGAAATGCAAATTAAAACAACTCTCATACCATTCAGATTAGCCACTATAACAAAAAAGAAAAATAATAAATATTGGAGGTGATGTGGGAAAAATGAGACACTAATGCACTGCTGCTGGAGTTATGAATGGATCCAACCATTTTGAAGACCAATTTGGAACTACGCCCAAAAGATTATAAAACTGCACGTCCTATCATCAAGCAATACTACTGCTAGGTCTGTATCAGAAAGAAATTTTTTTTTGTAAAGGAAAATGTTCTATTTGTACAAAAATATTTATAGTACCTGTTTTTGAGGTAGCTAGGAACTAGAAATTGAGGGGATTCCCATCAATTGGGGAATGACTGAACAAGTTATGGTATGCTTGTAATGGAATACTATTGTGCTATAAGAAATAACAGAGCAAACCAGCATCAGAGACAGTCAGTGAAAGTGAAACTTTGAGGCTTAATTTGGGGGAGAAAAAGCGGTTCAGCCAATCTGACCCCGGGGCAAGGAAGCAGTGGGAGAAGGGAACTGCTGGAACCAGAGGCAGCCCCCACTGGGCTGCTTCAGAGCACCTGGCCTGCGGACTATGAAGTGGGGCTGAATCAATTGATCAGGGCCAAGTGCTCTTGCATTGAGAGGCCTGGATCCGGATCATGGTTTTGGGTGGTGGTCCTGGGGTGTGCTTTCAGCAAGCCAAAGCTGGGGTGGGGCCTGCAGCACCCAACTAATAGCTCTGGCAGCTGGGAAAACCCCAGTGATTTAGAACAGAGCTTTCCCCCCTGGAAGCAGAGTTTCACAGACCTAAAAAAACTGACCAATTAATTGACTGGCCAACGTGAGGAAAAGGAAGCAAAATAAGAACAGCAATAAAACTCTAGAATCCTTTTTTGTGGACAAAAAGGATCAAAGCATGGAACGGGAGGAAGACAGCCCAGAAGTCAGAAATCTGACACCAAATGCTTCCAAGACAGTTGAAGAATGCCTAGAAGGTATACATCAACTGAAAAAGGACTTTGAAAACCAAATATGAGAAGGGAAGGAAAAATTGGGAAGAGAAATGAGAATGATGTGAGAAAATCATGAAAAGAGTCAATAACCTGACTGAAGGAAACAACACTTTAAAGAATAGATTAACTCAAATGGCAAAAGAGGCCCAGAAAGCCAATGAGGAAAAGAATGCCTTAAAAAGTCGAATTTCCCAGATGGAAAAAGAATCTCAAAAGCATTCTGAAGAGAATAATTCCTTCTGAATTAGAGTGGAGCAAGTAGAAGCTAATGACTTTATGAGAAATGAAGATACTATTAAATAATTACAAAGAAATGAAAAAATAGAAAGCAATGTGAAATATATTCTTGAAAAAACCACTGACCTGGAAAATAGATCCAAGAGAGACAATGTGAAAATTATTGGTCTACCTGAAACCCAGGACCAAAAAAAGAACTTGGA
>JAQQSW010016358.1:0-11692 GCA_028646575.1 Pseudocheirus occidentalis | reverse complement strand
TCATGTTGGCAAAAAAATTGGAAACTAAAGGGGTACCCATAAATTAGAGAATTTCTATGTCTCAAATGGTCTTACTCCACATTAACTTGGGTCTTGCCACTGTGTTCTCTAGGTATTGTATGACTTGTTCTTCGAAAATCATAGAAAAACTGGAAACTTTCCATGCATTCAGTGTGGTCTGAACTAGGGCATAATATGGGCTCTGTACACCTGATCTCTGCTCACATGATATGAGCTTCCCAAGGTTTTAGACCCCAATGTGGTTTTAGGTCACACAATGACAACACTGGCTGAAACTCCACTAGACAATTGTTGGTCCCATCAGCTAGTTGGAAAGCTCAGCAGATTCAGAGCAATAGGGATACTATCTCATGCTTATTCCACATTTATTTCCCTGGTCACTAAACCATAGCCCAGATTTGGATTTGGGGGCTGGATAAATGGGCAAACATTGTTTCTCTTTAGATTTTCTGATAACAACTTTTTCTGGTGCTATTTTTAGGTCTTGGTTGCTGTAATTGTTGGGTGAGCCACAGTATAGTGCTATCTCCTGCTCTACCATCCTTATTTTTCTCATAACTTTTTTTCACTTATGCCTCTTCTTTGATTACCTGTGTGACATTGATCAAGTCACTTAATGTCTGTTGACTTTAATTCCCTTTTGTTATCAAGTGGCTTAGAAAAAAAATGGTCTCTAGTTCCAAATCTACAACCTTATCTTATAGTTTATGTCACTGCTTGATGACTCTAAATTGGAAATTAAAAAGAATTGTGTTTTAGCAACCTGAGGGCCAGGGAAGGGGGGATAAAAGAGAGGAAAGGGAGAATTTGTGGGCAAGATGAGTGGAAATGATATTATAGACAAAAGAAATATCTGGAAAGTGTCTTCTTCTATTTACCTCTTTACCTTTTTTTCATATTGTTCTTCCTTAAAATTCCCCAAAAATACATATGTGGTCACCAAAATAGATTACTGACAACTTGGGTGTAAGTTATGCATTTGTTACATCTGACTTCATTTTTGTACAACATGCTAGATGTTACAAGGCCTTTTCACAGAAAAAGATGCAATCCCTGGATTCAGTTTGAACACATGGAGCTTAATTATATTCTAAATTTGAAGAGATCTGCCTTCTATCCTTAGTTAATATCATTTCCTCATTGTGTTATCAAGCTGCTTATTGGGTAACAATATACAATTAAACAGTTTGATCAATCTAACTAAATCTTATAGTTACAGAGAGTAGTCATATATCAAGGTCACCCACTCTTAGAGTGAGTGACCTCAAGATACCTTTTAAAAATTATTTCAAATGGAAACATTTGGGGAATAAAGAATTTAAACATTGAAAAGAGGAATTAGTCATTTTTTTTGTTCCAATATACTTTGCTAAGGATATGGCACAGTTCTGATAACTGTGATGATTTCTTAAAAACAAATTATTACCTTTTCCTTATTTATCTCTTCTCAAAATAATTTTCCTTAGCTTACTATCTATATCTTATATGTTGGCACATGATTAGCACTGAGTTTATACTTTATTATATAGACTTCTTTGTTCACATGGATGAGTCTAATCACCTTCAAATACCTTGAGGGAATCCCAGAGTCCACTACCAGTATCTCATTTAATGGTTCATTTCAAAAAATTCCGTTTTGATGAAGTTTATATTTGTCATAACAGACAACTTAGAGACTCTCTATGAGGAAAGGGACAGAGATATAAACATATTTTGGAAGTTGTTTTCAGGGAATCACTGTGTTTTAAAGATGAAAATGAATGAAAGGGAACTATTTCTTGACCTCTGTGTTTAATACACACACACACACACACACACACACACTCAAAAATATTTTCTCACCCCATCTTGTGCCCAGCCTCTCAATCTATAGTCTATGGTCCTATCTGCCAGAATTATTTTTCTCCAAATTTCATTTGGTGAATGATTTAAATCTCTCATGATTTCAAGAAATAGATACAAGGTAATTTTGTTATGATAATCTTTGAATTTGTTAAGTGAATGATACATTCATGAGAAAGACCAGGTGATAGTAATTGACATAGATTAATAGATGATAATGTCAAGAGAATAGGACAATTTGGTAGTACTCCAAATGATACATGTGAATCCAGCAAAGGTTTTCCCACCTTCCAGTTATGCCTCGTATCAAACTACAGTAGCCTTTAAGCCCCTAAATTATATGAAGGAAATGAAACCATGCATCCTTGGAGGAATCGTTCCCTATTATCTTTCTTTCTTTTCCCTTTTGTGCTTTATTGTTACTTGAAAATGTTTCAAAACTGTTTAAACCATTATGCTGTCAAAAATGTCTTTTCAATCTCATGCCACTATCTTCTGACACTCTTAAGACAATTAACAGTGAGAAAGACAACTAGTGTGGGTATTACTCAGCTAAGACAAGTCATCACTTCTTTCTAATGTGTCTACCATATTTTTAGGGAAACTAATATACTAATACTTAGAAATGGACCTATATTTTTCCTTTCAATTGGGCATGAAATACTGAAGAAAGTAGATAAATCCAAATACCCAAACTAGATATTTCTCCTAACTTTCCCATTTCCATCAATGAAATTATTTTGTATTTATTTCATATAGATTATGTGTTTAATTGTCTATAAATATAATATTTCCTCTCAATGAAAGGTGTACTCCTTGTACTCATTTTGTCCTTGTGTCCCCAATGCCTAGCACAGTATTTTACAAGGAGAGGTTAAATGCCTAATAAATGCATGTCAAATCAAGTTGTATCAGATTCTCCTTGGCTACATAATTTCTGGTTATCTCTTTCTTTCTCTTTACTCTAAACAAGTTTGCCTATTTGTCTTCACCTGAGATACCTTAGCTAGGTCTAAATGATAGGTGACAAAGTGGATAGAGCCCTGGGTTTGGTTTGTCCTTCATTTTCAAAGAGTACCCTGGTGTCAGGAGAATGTTAACATGACTTGCAGTTGACTATGACTTGAGGGAGGGAGGGCTATGCGAGCACTTAGCACAATACCTGGAATAAACATTGTCCCTTTCCTTTCCCTTACCGTGTCTTCAGCAGAGAATGATATAAGGAACCATTCAAAATACATTTAAGTGCCTATGTTATGCATGACACCGTGGTAGGCTTTAGAATAGCAAGATTAAAAATGATAGTTCTAGGGCAGCTACGTGGCACAGTGCCTAGGCTATTGGCCCTGGAGTCAGGAGGACCTGAGTTCAAATCCAACCTCAGACACTTAACACTTACCTAGCCATATGACCTTGGGCCACTCAACCCCAACTGTCCTACCCTCCCCACTCCAAAAAGCAGGAAAAAAAAGATAGTCTTGCCTTCAAGGAGTTTCCATTCTAGTGAGTGATAGAACATACAAACAAAATGAAAACAAGATAATTTTAGGAGGGAGAAAGAACTAAAATCTGTGTGATTCACAGAAGTCTTCATTCATAAGCACATACTCCTACTAATAGCTAGCATTTACACAGAGCCTTTAAATTTATGCAGACTGTATGTATGTTGTCT
This sequence comes from Pseudocheirus occidentalis, assembly GCA_028646575.1. Taxonomy (NCBI): domain Eukaryota; kingdom Metazoa; phylum Chordata; class Mammalia; order Diprotodontia; family Pseudocheiridae; genus Pseudocheirus; species Pseudocheirus occidentalis. Next base: position 8,157 of record JAQQSW010016358.1, on the reverse strand, counting down.
CATTTAAAACTGAGCAGAATATATGAGGTGGACTGCTAGGTAGTGCACAGACCACTAGTCCTGGAGTCTAGAAGCCCTGAGTTCAAATCCAGATGAAAACACTTACTAACTGTGTAACCTTGAGCAAATCACTCAACTGCTGTCTGCCTCAATTTCCTCAGTTGTAAAATGGTGATCACAAGATCATTTACTTTCAAAGGTTCTTGTGAAGATCAAAAGATAGTATCTGTAAAGCTTTTAGCACAGTGCCTGGCACAGAGTAAGCACTTAATAAATGTTTTCTCTCTTCCTTTTCTAATATTCCCATTTTACAGATGAGCTGAATCTCAAGGAGCTTAAACGATTTGTCTAGAATCATATAGTTAGTGTCTAGGGCAGGATTCAAATCCAATTATTTAGGATTCCATGTTTAGCTCTACCCACTATATCACCTTTCCAATGACTTTTTGTTTTAGACATTGTGCTCAGTACAGGCACAGAAATAAAAATGAAATCATCTCTGCCTGCCCTCAAAGAGATCTCCTACTCTTGGAGAGAAATAATATATATACAGAAAATCAAAAGCAAAATATATTTGTTATTCCAAAAGTCTTGGTGCTGTTTAAGCTTTAACAATTCAAATTATTTTTCCTCTGAATTTCCTTATTCCTTTGAATCTGCGTTAAAAATTCTCAATTTCTGAATTCATAATTCTGAAATATTGAACCATGTTTTCCTTATTTAGACAGGTTTTGAATATTGATAATATTTTGAAGAAAGGTATTTTCTTTTCTTTTCTTTTGCTTTATGGAGGGCAACTGGGGTTAAGTGACTTACCCAAGGTCACACAGCTAGTGTTTTTGTGTTAAGTGTCTGAGGCCAGATTTGAACTCAGGTACTCCTGACTCCAGGGCCCGTCCTCTGTTCACTGCACCACCTCTCTTCCCCAAGGTATTTTCTTAATTTGAGAGAAAAGCATTCTTATTATATCCAGAGAGTTGTTTCCTGATGCCCTCTCTATGCATAGGTTTAAAATTCAATTTAGTACCTTATATTTCTCCGTATTATTACCACTGCTGCTTTTAAAAATCAAGATAATGCTAATGAGCCACTGTTATTATGTGCAAAACATTCTTTTAATTTTTTTCTATTAATGATGATGGTTTTGTGTTGTTTTTCCTTGCTTCATATGTTATTGTTGTTCAGTCATTTCAGTCATGTCTGACACTCTCTGACACTGTATGGGATTTTCCTGACAAAGACACTAGGGTGGCTTACCATTTCCTTCTCCATTACATTTTACAGAAGAGAAAACTGAGGCAAATTGGGTAAAATGACTTGACCAGGGTCAAACAGCTAATAAATGTTTGTATCTATTCTCAGATCTTCTTGATTCCAGGATCCACCATCTCTCCACTGAGTCACCTACCTGGTTCATGAAATGTGGTATCTCTTTAAATAATGGTCAGTAACATTGCCAAGCACATGGTTCATAGTGGCTATGTGGCTTTATTTGGAATCAAATGAGTGATTTTTGGTATAATATGTCTCTTACCCTTTAACTAACTGAACTAACAGTCTCATCTGTCACCACCTCTAACCACTAAATCCAGATCAATTCAGATATTACTAGGGGAGGTTACATGGCGTTGAACTGTTAACACCATCATTCTACTCTTCCTCTCTTTATTCTTTTTTGATCTTAAATAAATCAGACTCAGGCATATTTTTCCATTTGCAAAATGAAAATAATAGGAGCTAGAACCAGTTTAAAATGTTTAATAAATTAAAGACGTACAGTTCGCATCTCCTGCGAACCTTTTAAGTCACTTTTTAAAAGTATATTATTACTGAAACCGAATGCAAGATGTAGAACGTAGAATGCAGAATGAGCTGTCCAAAGATATTACTAACGGTGTATGTTAGAGTCTGAAACAAATTTGGGAAATTTTGATTCTCATCCTAGTCCGATATTCCCTAAATCATCCTGCATTCATAGCTTGATTATTTTTTATTTTTAAAGAACAAGTACAGGAGTCCAATGAGTTCATGTATTCTGATATATTCAACCAATATATTCAAAGTCTTAGATAAAATCCAGTTTTCAATTTGGACTTTTTGTTTTCTCTTTTACCCATAGCATTAAAAAATACGTTTTCTTAGAATTCAAAAATAATACATCTTTTTTATAAATTAATATCCCACATATTTATTAAGAAGGATGGTAAAAATTATGATATGTAAATTTGTAGATGAAGAAACTGAAGCAATAAACAATGGAGATTCTCCCAAGGTCATGAATCTTATAGTGTTGCTATCAAGACTATGAATAAGACCATACTAACTTTGAAACCTAATTCATACTAAGAAACAGAAGGAAAGGTCAGATTCCATTGTGTAAAGTCTTCAAATGTTTGTAAGTAACTGTAATTTTTTGAACAATAAAACTTAAGTGCCCGGACTTTGAGCTCACTGAAAGGTAAAAAGCACTTGGGGAAAAATTATTGAAAGTTGCAATAGTGCAATTACTGTGTAACATTTAATTATTAGGAGGGATATATTCCATAATCTTTGGTGCTCAATAGAAGAATAATGCTCTGAGGTTTTGTCCAGTATTTGTGCCTAGATTTTTCATTATTTAGATGCAACCAAGATAAAATGAAATCTGAATGCTCACTTTAGATCATGTTCTTGTATCCCTTCAACCCAGTGTTGAAGCTGTTTGGTAATGATCATGTCCATCATCTACTCAAAAGCCTTTCATAATTCTCCAGTATTTAATAAATAAAGCATATTAATAATTAATTATTATTAAGTAATGCGTTAATTAATTAATGCATTAATAAATAATAAATAAAGCATAATTTCCTCAATCACAATTCAAGCACTACCACAGACTAGTTCCAACCTACCTGTCTTGCCTTATCTCATGCCACAATTTTCCATCACATTCTCTAAATTCCAACCAAACTGAATGAATCTCTGTTTTATATTTTCTTTTTTATATAATATTTTCTTTTCCTCCAATTACATGCAAAACCAATTTTTAACATTTGGGTTTTTCTTAAGTTTCAAATTCCAAATTCTATCTATCCTTCCCTCCCTTCTGCTCTCCTTGGGATAGGAAGCAATCCAGTATATATCATACGTTAACAATAATGTAAAATGTTTCCATATTACTCATTTTGTGAAAGAAAACTTGAACTAGAAAGGGAGGAAGGAAGGAAGGAAGGGAGATGGAGAGACAGAAGAAGGAAGGAAGGAAGGAAGGAAGGAAGGAAGGAAGGAAGGAAGGAAGGAAGGAAGGAAGGAAGGAAGGAAGGAAGGAAGGAAGGAAGGAAGGAAGGAAGTATACTTCAGTCTGTATTCAGATGCCATCAGTTCTTCCTCTGGAGGCAGATAGCATTTATCATCAGGAGCCCTTTGAGATTGTCTTGGATCATTGTACTGCTGAGAACAGTAAAGTCATTCAGTTATTCATCTTACAATACTGCTGTTACTGTATATAATGTTCTCTTGGTTCTGTTCACTTCACTCTGTTCACATCAGTTCATATGTTTTCTATTTTCATCATGCCATTTCTATCTCTTTACCTTCTCACTTATTGTTTCTTCGAATCTGAAATGGACCCTCTCCCACTATATCTACATCTATCTATTTAGGATTTCAGTATCCAATTTGGATGCCCCTTCTTCCAGGAAAGATTCCTTACTTGGTCCTACCTCCACCTGCCCAGGCAAAAGTGATTTCTTCTTTAACTTTTGTGTAATATATCTTTGTATTTTTCTCCATTGTTACAGGTATTTAGACACATATTTCATCTATTTCATCTATTTGTTTTGGTCTTGGTGTGTTTACATCTGTATTTATACCCATCACAATGTGTTATACATAGTAATCCCTTCAAAAAAATTAAATTGAAATGCAGATGATCAGTAAATGAAACCTTATCTACTTCATAGATCCGAGAAAGCTAAATAAGAATAACAGCAAAGTAGCACTTTAAGTTTCATGACAAGGATTATACTTTGCAACTTTCAAAACTCTTTTATAATGCATTGTAATTAATTGTGTTAAGTCCCCAGTAGTATAGAAGCTATATATTCTACAGCATCTCACTTATGTGTCAAGGTTCATGCAGCAGCAGGATAAGTCTTCGTAAGTAGTGGGCTTTTGTAGATTCAGACAAGGAATTAAGCCATAGTTCAACAACATACAAGTTGAAGTTCTGAAAGTTGTTGAAAAACCAACATTAGGGGGCAGCTAGGTGGCACGATGAATAGAGCCCTGGCCCTGGAGTCAGGAGGACCTGAGTTCAAATGCAGCCTCAGACACAGCACTTACTAGCTGTGTGGCCCTGAGCAAGTCACTTTACTGCAATTGACCTGCCTTTCCCCCTCCAAAAATACAAAAAAAGAAAGAAAAATCAAAGTTAGCTAGTGGTCTGGATGTCAATTAGCCAAAGAAGAAGTAAGGAGTTTCGGGTTATCAAGCAATCAGGCAGTCAATTAACAAGCATTTATTAAGTGCTTACTATGTGCTAGGCACAGTGTTAAGTGTTGGAGATGATGGGGTGTTTGTGTCCAGGCCCCAGCACTTCCTGCCCTCAAGAAGCTTATATTTTAACAAGAGAGGTGACATGTATATAAATGTACATAAACAGATATACACAGTACAGAAACAGTAGATTAAAGTTAACGTATTGGGTCAGCCAAGTCATATAGTAGATGGAGTTCAGGGCCTGGTATAAGGAAGACTCGTTTTCCTGAGCTCAAATCAGGCTCCAAGCCTAGTATCAGCAGTGTGACCCTGGGCAAATGACACCATTCTCCTCAGTTTCTTCATCTGTCAAATGAGTTGGAGAAGGAAATGGCAAACCACTTTAGTATCTTTGTCAAGAAAATCTCAAATGGGGTCACAAAGCTTAGACACAACTGAAATGATTGAATAACAATGAAAACTTAGAGGGAAAGTTTAGAAATGTTCTTGGTGACAAGGAGGATTTCACCTCTTATGAAATCTTATCTGTGCTCAGCAATAAGTCAAGGGGGTAGATGCTAGAAGATTATTCTAAATGAGATTAAGAACAACAGAGTTTAAGTGCTGAAACCAGAATCCAGAGAGCTGGCAGTTCATGAATAGCAACGGAGAAGTGAATCTAAACCTGAGGAAGGAAGTATTTTCTCTCTGTACTCTCACTGATACTTTCTAATGAGTATAGAACTAATGATCTCACAAATGTGAGCAAGGAAGGATAACCACTCATATTTCAATAACACTCGAAGATGTATGAAGTACTTTCTTCTCAGCTCTATGTTCTATCATGTTCAACTCACATATGAAGAAATGGACTCACTTCACTTACCCAAGTTTCACCCAACCAGTAGGCAGCAGAACCAGAAACAACCTCAGGTTCTCTGACTCTGGATTCAGAGTTCTCTCCACCAAACTATAGTATTTGCCAGTAATAGAATAGGAAACATACTACATAACTTTCAGTCTGTACTGAAAGCAGGTATTGGTCATCCTGTTCTCTTTATCACGCAGTAGAAAATATATGTACATATCTTCTTTATGCATGCATCATGAAGCCCAAAGGAAAATAAGTTTCAGTATTTAAGGCAAATACTTTTAATCCATAAATAATATGGACAAATAGATATATTGGTTACTACTATTAGCTTATATATATATATGTGTGTGTGTGTGTGTGTGTGTGTGCATCTGTATAGATATGTGTATACACATATATACATATATAGATATGCACATATATGCACATACATTATCATTTATAATCTCATTTTTCTATTCATTGTCATGAAGTTTTGTAATTGATTTGCTAAAATCTTTTCATAGAAAAACAGAATGTTTAAAAAGGAATAGAAACAATGTTCAATGTCAAATATTCTATGATGCATTAATCTAGAGAAGGTAAATTCCATAGTAAGTTGTGTATATGGATAATGTTACTGAAATCTAGGTGAGAGATTATAACACACATTTGTGAAAAATGTTCATGCTTCCTACTTGGACTTATAAAACTTCAGTCTCTCCTAGAATGACTGTCATTTGGGAATGGAGGAGAGAATAGAAGAGACATTTTAGATTTTATCCGTTTTCCTAGGTAACAAATATTCCCTGATTTAAACAGAAATGACCCAGTCTAATTACTAGGTGATATAGTAAATTAATTAAATAGATTTGGATAAACACACCTAAAGAAATTATCTAGGACCACACAAAAAAATGGAAAGTTTTAGTTCCAGAAATCTCTTTTTGTCCTCCCCCACCCCCAACCCCCTGCTGAAACATGTGTATGAATTAATCCCCCAAGACTGAAATGGAAATTCTATATTAACTCTCTTTTGTAGCTTTTAGCTCAACGAATACATAAATTGTGTGTTTATACTTATAAACATGTCAATTGTGTGCCCAATTCTTAAAGAGAGAGATTTTGGTTTCATCTTTGGAAATTCCAAGAGAGAGGAAATATATGTCCTTGACATTTCATTTATTAGACAGTGGGTGGCACCATCTTAAGGAGTAGATGATGTATGGTTGCATTTTGGCTCTATTTTCTCTATTTGGGCTACAAACTATACCAAAACTGTGAAGGGCTTACCGCATTAGTAATTAATAGGGTCCCATTATGCTAACTATCATACAACTTAGGACATCTTAGTGGAAAGATAAGAGAGGAATAATTTGAAGTAATTTTCTTGTAATCATGCCAATCACTTCAACAAAGTAGTTATTAAATGAAACAGTATTATGATGAATTATAGGACATCTAACATTGAATACCTTTTCTTATCAGCAGTTTATGGTGCCTGATGCTTAAGAAAAAAAGGAAAGAGAAAAAAGAAAAAAATACCAAACAAGTGAGGGCCTATTCCAAGTAACACTCTTCTTACTGTAAATAATAGTTTGTTTAGCAAATCCTGAATTTTAATGAGGCTTGAAAGACAGACCTACATTAGTCTCATGCTCTTCCCTGTGAAAGAAGCTAAAGTTTCCTAGTTTTACCTTCTCTTAAATGGAAGATATTAACAAGCATGAGTCACCTTTGATGACAAGGAATTCTTCTAGTTCAGATTTGCTGAAGTGATTAGACATTATTTATCTAATTAAATGTTCAAAACACATCATTATTGAAAGGAATAAATTTGGTGCATTTGTAGAACAGTGTTAACTGAAATGTAACTGCACATCATTTGACTTTTTAACATTTTATTATATCTAATAAGTCTTTCTGTGCTTAATTAAATCAACTTATTTCTTACAGTTAATTTAACCTGATTTCATTTTAGTTACAGAGTCTGAATCAGATATTATGTAGAAAACCAACTGTATACACAAATTAAGCTTCTATTACTCAGGTGCTCCCTTGCATTTCATACAAGTCTGGTTGCTTCTAGAATTACCAGGATTTTAAATAGATGTGATTTTCTCATTTTATAATGACATTACTTTTTTCCTTTGTTGTTTTTAAAAAAGGAAAACCTTTAGAAACATCTCTATGCACTTTTTATGCCAAGGAAAAAGAACATGTGACATTACTGTATCATATACTAGGTTCAATAAATATTTTATCATTTATAAATGGGGAAGGGGAAATATATGCAATTTTTGCGGAGAGAAAAGTCCAATTTGAATCAGCCTAAAACTTACAACCCTAGTTGCTGTCCTCTGCAAACTAGGTGTCTTATATGTCAATATAAACAATAGAGTCTAAGCAGTTCTGGAAAAGTTCAAGTATTTGGACATTAATATCTTAATCTAGCCCTTATTTTGAGTGATTTTATTCATCAAGTAGGAGTTAGTTTCTTAATTTATAAACAAATAATTTCTTCACAATGATTAGCATGTACCAGATTTTCCATCCTTAGTAAATAATCCTAAACACTAAAATAGAAAAAAAAAATTAAGCCTCTAGTATCTTAGTGTCAGAGACAATGAACTGTGAGATGGTAGGTTCCCTTTGCCTGGACATATATCCTGAAATGTGTTTAAAAGAAATAAAAAGGAGTATTGCTAGAAACAAACAAGAAAATTCAAAGGTTGCAAGTGTTGGTGGAAAATTCTAATTCAAATTATTAATCAGTTTGTAAAACTACTTGTGTCTGAAATGCTTCAGTGTTTCATGTTCTATGAATATTCAGTTGAAAATATGAG
>JAQQSW010016357.1:0-11693 GCA_028646575.1 Pseudocheirus occidentalis | reverse complement strand
GGATATACTAGAGAATATATACCTCACGCCCCGCCTCCCCCAACCTGCATACCCAATCACAATTCAAATATCAAAACATTACCTAATATGGCATCTACCTAAGCCAAGCCAGCTAAGCATCATCACCAACCCCGCCTCCCGCCCCCCACAATCTTGGTGAGTAGAGGAGAGGCATACAATGATTGGACCATGATAGGTCATGATACGACCATGCAAGTGTGTGTGTGTATGTATGTGTGTGTGTGTTTTGGGGATTTAGATGAGACTTTAGTAAGTTTATTAGCAGCAGAGAAGGAGCCAGTAGAGAGGAAAACACTCAAGGTTAGAGACAGGGGAGTAATAGTAGGGGAGATCTGTTGGAGAACATGTGAGAAAATTCAATTATGGGTACATAAAGACAGGTTGACCTAAACAAACAGAAAGGCCCCTTTATCATCAGAAAGTAGAGAGAGTGACTGATAATGTCAGAGCCATATCATATGAAGAAGAAGGAAGAGGAAATTGCTAGTGAATGGACTCAATTTTTTTTCACAAGTTTCTCAGAAGAGAAGATATGGGGAACACATAGGGTTATGGTGAAAAGAAATGATTTTGGAACTAATTGTCTAGCACATACAATGAGAAACAATTACAGAATATTTATAGGTTTGCTTTGCCGTACTGAGCCTCCAGGTGAAATTAATTAGCATATACACTTATAGTTTACCATTAGCCATTTTCCCTCAGTTTTGTTCAGCACCACCTAAGTAGAAACAAGAAAAGTATGGCAAGGGGGAATTCAGGACTACAGTTTAGAAGGGTATGTTCATAGATAGAAAAAAAAGGAGCAGGGAAATTAGGAATGGCAGATACTAACAAGTTGAAGTAATTCACCAAACTGGCAAGATAAAGAATGAATGAGTGTAATGTTAAGGGAATTTGAAGATCTTCCCTTCCTATTAATAGGTCAATGTGCCCACCTCTGATACATCCTGAATCACATAGAGCCCATTGTGGGAGGAATTTGCTTAAAGAAAAACTTGCGTAGGGGAGGCTTGCTTGAAGAAACGCTTTCACACCTTTTGGTACTAACCTAATTAGGCACAGAGTAACAAGGGTTTTGATACTGTCTGCCTCTGAGAAGTTCATCCATCTCTCTCTTTCTTTCTTTCTTTTTCTTTCTTTCTTTCTTTCTTTCTTTCTTTCTTTCTTTCTTTCTTCCTTCCTTTCTTTCTTTCTTTCTTTCTTTCTTTCTTTCTCTTTCATCTGTCTATCTATCTGTCTGTCTGTCTATCTACCTATCTATCTATCTATCTATGAATAAACACATACACACACACACACACACACACACACACACACTCTGAGTTAGAATTTGCTTTGAGGGTTCACTCATGAGAAGGACCTTTTTCCATGACAGCGCTCCCTCAATTCAGTGATGCATGCAAAATACATAACAATATTGCTTTTCTCTGTTGGTCTTTGTGCTAATTTACCTGCTTCTAATTTCTCCATCCTAATCCAATCCTAAAAGTATCACTATTAACCCCTTTCTGAGAAGTCTTTCCTATAAAAGCAGATCAAAGAACCTGTGCACGTAGGCAATCTTGGGCATTTTAGAGTGCTTGCTAATAGAATAAGGGAGCAAAAAATGGGTAGTGGGAAGGACTGGAATGCTACTCAAGAATATGAAGATTAGAGGTCATGATGCAATGAAAAATCAGTTTAGGGACAGTAAGGCAATGGAAGAGATGGAAAGATAAAATATTATCACACATGAGACGTTCATATACAGATTCTACATACTAAATGAGGTAATTGAAAAGTAAAAAAATGTTCTATTCAAATTAAATATTACTAATAAGAGATGGAATGATGCAATGTATTTGCTGCTGGAATCAGAGACAGGAAGACTTGGATTCTAGTCCAGTTTTACTACATGCAGTAGTTGTCTGACCCTAGGAAAGTGAATTTATCATTCAGTGAGTCAGGCAGCTCTCTTAGACACTTTCTGTCTGTTGATTTGTATACTTTGTCCGATTTGTTTGTGTTACTTTGTAAGACAGAAGGACACTATCTGTCGATTGTGTTAGTTTGTCAGACAGATGTGCCTTGCCTATTGACTTTGTTCAACTGGAAACAATTGGAAAATTGTTCTTTCTTTGACCTGCTTGGATCTGGGTTTCAGTCTTGGGCAGTGGTCCTGGGATGTGTGGCCAATGTGCCACAGCTTGTGATAGCTGTAGAGAGGGTGCCCTCCTGTAACAGTAATGTGATTTGAAGTTCCTTGTGTTGCTAAGCTAAGAGGTACTTAGCACCTAGTTCAAAGTAAGCCTCTGTTAAAGGAACAGAAAGTTTGAACTTCTTTCTCCTGTTGCTAATGTAACAGGAAGAGGCTGAACAGGGAGGGGCAATACTCTATATAAGGAAAAACCCAGAGATGGAGAGACAGATCTTCCTGGAGCAAACTCTGTGAATACAGAAGCTGCTGCCACCAGGGAGGCTGAAGAGGAGCCAAGGAGGCTGAAGAGGAAAGCCCCCCACCCCAACACCCCAGGCTGAAGAGAATTATTTTGATTTTGAAAACCAGGATGGAGTGATTTTTATTCTGGGAACCAGCTGACAGTTCTGCTATCTCCAAGAACCAGCTATGGCTGCCAAGGGACTGAAGAAGCATGACAGTGAGAGATTTAAGCATTTGTTTGTGGTTTTGTTAATCCTTGTCTTTCCAGGAACACAGACAGTGAAGGATTTGAGATAGACTGGACCCTGTGAGCTACAATGTGGAGCAGAGACTGCACAGAGATCTAGACAAGGACCTGGGAGCTATGTGCCTTGAAAACCAGGTGAGAGTTTGGTGAATCCAGGTAGGATCTCGACAATGGAAGGGGATCTAGAGAATCTGTGAAACCACCCTGAGTCAAGTGAAAGAAGACTTTACTTGGATACTGTGTAAGAAATTGTAATTTATTAGTGATGGAGGGGAGGAGGGTCTGTGTATTTTCTGATGATTGAAGAGTGAATGATGATGGATGACAATGATCCAGTTGATATAGTGATTGATTGACTAAATGATAGTACTTAGTGATTGGTGACTGAATAAATGACTAATTGAGCTAATTTAGTGTGCCCCATGAGTGGAGAATTTGACGATTGTCCTTTGTGTTCTTGAGGAGGTAAATCTCCTTAAGGATTTTTTAATGATAGCATTACTAAATGATTCTTTTTTTAAAACTTTTTTGAACACTGTGGTGGAAACTATGTGGCCATTTTCTGTGATAAGTTGCTATGAATGCTACATTTTGATTTTCTCTGATAAACTGTAACATTTTGAATGCTGTACTTTTATTTACTGTAAATGTTTTGCTTTGATTTGTCATGGAATAAGTAGAGTGTTCACGATACTGTGTAAGCAGAACCTTAAAATCTGTTCACAGTAGAGTTCTTCTGGAAAGCTTCTCATCCTTGGCTTTACACCTGATAATAGCTCTAGAAGCTGAGACAATGTCCCAGCAATTTACGACATAGCTCTCTCCACTCTGGAAACAGAGTTTTAGCCTGGCAAGGACCTCGCAAGTCAAGTGATTGGCTGGCAAAATGAGCAAGCAGAGTAAGCACAATCAGACCATAGAATACATTTTTGTGACCAAAAGGATCAAAATATGGAACCAGAAGACAACATCAAAGTCAAAACTCCTGCATGAAAAGATTCCAAAAAATACATGGACTGGTTACAGGCCATAGAGGAACTCAAGAAGGGTCTTGAAAATCAAGTAAGGGAAGTGGAGGAAAAATTGGGAAAAGAAATTAGTATGATGCAAGAAAATCATGACAAGCAAGTCAACAGCCTGCTAAAGGAGAATTAAAAATGCTAAAGAGAATAACACTTTAAACAGCAAAAGAGGCATAAAAAGACAATGAGAAGAAACCCTTAATTAGGTAAGTTGCCCAGATGTGAAATGAATTTCAAAAACTCAGTGAAGAGAATAATTCCTTCAAAATTAGAATAAAGCAAATGGAAGCTAATGACTTTATTAGAAATCAAGATACTATAAAGCAGATACAAACAAATGAAAAAGTAGAAGGCAATGTGAAATATTTCATTGGAAAAACCACTGACCTGGAAAAAAGATTCTGGAGAGACCATTTTAAAATTATTGGATGATCTGAAAGCCATAATCAAAAAGGACCCCAGAAATGATACTTCAAGAAATTCTCAAGGAAAATTACCCGGATCTTCTAGAACCAGAGAGCAAAATTGAAACTGAAAGAATTCACCAATTGCCAATTGAAAAGAACCCCAAAACAAAACTCCTAGGAATATCATAGTCAAATCCCAAAGTTCCCTGGTCAAGGAGAAAATACTACAAACTGTCAGGAAGAACCTATCTGAGTAATGTGGAAACATAATCAGCATCACACAAGATCTAACAGCTTCTTTATCAAGGTATCAAAGGGCTTGGAATATGATATTCTGGAGTTTAAAGGAGCTAGGATTAAAACCAAGAATCAGTGACCCAGAAAGACTGAGGATACTGCTTCATTGAAATATATGGTAATTCACTGAAATAGAGACCTTTCAAGTATTCTTGATGAAAAAAAAGAGCTGAACAAAAAAATGTGACTTTCAAATACAAGAAGCAAGAGAAACATGAGAAGGCAAACAAGAATCTGATATCATAAGGAACTTATTAAAGTTTAACTATTTACATTCCTACATGGAAAAATGATCATTGTAGCTCATGAGACTTTTCTCAGTATGGAGACAGTTGAGAGGGAATACATATACACACATACATATGTGTATATGTATGTATTTGTATATATATATACATATTTGTATATGTATTGTTTATGTATATATTTGCATGTATGTATATGTATTCATATATAAATATGTATGTATTTGACGGTGTGTATGTGTATCAATACATATGTAAGTGTGTATGTGTGTGAACATGTTATACATAGACAGAGGGCACAGCATCATTTGAATAGAAAAGGATGATATCCAAAAAGTAAAATTAAGAGCTATGAGAGGAATATAATGGGAAAAGGACAGGGACAGAGATAGAATAGGGTCAATTATCTTATTTGAAAGAAGCAAGAGAAAACTGTTACAATAGTGGGAAGAACGAAAAGGTGAAAGGAAATGGCTCAACTTTACTCCCATTGAATTTGCCTTAAAGAGGGAATAACATACGTACTCAATTGGATATCTCACCCTACAGGAAAGGAAGGGGGGAGGTGATAAGAGGGACAAATGATAGAAGGGAGGGCAGATTGGGGAAGAGTGTAGTTAGAAGCAAACACTTTTGGAAAAGTACAGAGTCAAAGTACAAAATAGAATAAGTGGGGGATAGGATAGGATGGAGGGAAATATACTTAGTCTTTCACAATATAGTTACTAAGGAAACATTTTATTTAACTACACATGAATAATCTGTATTGAATTGCTTGTCTTCCCAGTGACGGTGGGTAAGGAGGGCAAACAAACCTTCACAGGGTAATTGTCCTTGCTTGAACCTGCCTGGATCTTGGGTGGTGGTGCTAGAGTGTGTGACTAGTGAGCAAGAGTTCTTGGGGACTGTAGACATGGCACCCTTCAATGCTCAGGCAGTGGTGAAAACCCCATTGATTTGGGATAAAGCTCTCCCCTCTTGAGGCAGACTTCTACAGTGGAAAAAAAAGTTCAAAAATCAAGTAACTGACTGAGCAAAAAGAAGCAATCCAACTTTAGATTCTCTTTGGGGGGACAAAAAGTATCAAAACATGGAACAGGATGAAGACAATGAAATCAGAACTCCTACATCAAAAGCTTCCAAGGAAAATGTGAATTGGTTACAGGACATGGAGGAAATCATGAAGGATATTGAAAATTTAGCAAGAGAAGTGGAGGAAAAGTTGTTTAGAAAAATGAAAATGATGAAAGAAAAACATAAAAAGAGAGTCAACAACCTGACCAAAGAATATGAAAAATTAAAAATAGATTAACTCAAATGGCAAAGGAGGTCCAAAAAGTCGATGAAGAGAATAATGCCTTAAAAATAAAATTTGCCAGATGGAAAAAGAATTTCCAAAGCTCACTGAAGACAATAATTCCTTCAGAATTTATGGGGTAAATGGAAGCTAATGACTGTATGATAAATCAAGATATTACTAAACAGATGCAAACAAATAGAAAATTAGGAGGCAAAGTGAAATATCTCATTGGAAAAACCACTGACCTGTAAAAGACATTCAGGAGAGATAATTTAAAAATTATTGGACTATGTGAAAGCCATGATCAGAAAATAAAGCTAGAAATTATCCTTCAAGAAATTCTCAAGGAAAATTGCCCTGATATTTTAGAACCAAAGGGCAAAATAGAAATTGAAAGAATGCACCAATCACCTCTTGATAAAGATCCCAAAAAGAAAACTCCTAGGAATATTACAGCCAGTTTCCAGAGTCTGCAGATCAAGGAGAAAATATTACAAGTAGCCAAGAAGAAACAAATAGAGTACTGTGAAAACACAATTGCAATAATACATTATGGAATATATTATGGAAGTTAAAGGAGCTAGGATTAAAACCAAGAATCACCTACCCAGCCAAACTGAGTATAATGTTTCAGGAGAAAATATGGTCATACAATGTAATAGAGGAATTTCAAGTATTCTTTATGAAAAAACAGGAGATTAACAGAAAATTTGACCCTCAATTATGAGAAGCAATACAGGCATTAGAAGGTAAACAGAGAAGATAAATCATAAGGAATTTAACAAAGTTGAATTATTTATATGCCTATATGGAATAATAATAATTGTAACTTATAAAACTCTTCTCAGTATAAGGATAGTTGAAGGGAATATAAATGTGTGTTTGTATGTATGTATGCATGTATGTATAAGTATATATATTTGTGTGTATGTATGTATGTATATATAAACTTGTCTATATGGCAGGGTATGTATGTGTATGCATACATATTTAAATTTGTGTATATATGTGTACAAGTCTACATAGACAGAGGACACAGGATCAATTTAATAGGAAGGTATGATAATTAAAGGGTGAAATTGAGAGATGAGAGGGGAATATAATGAGAGGAGATGGGGAGAGAGAGAATGCGGTAAATTATCTCATATAAAAAAGGAAAGCGATAACTGTTAAAATGGATTTGAAGAACACGAAGGCAAAGGGGAATGGGTCAACCTTACTGTCATTGAATTTATTTTAGGGAGGGAACGAAACACACACCAAATTGGATATATTGCCCCACAGGAGCATAGGGAGGAAGGGTATGAAAGGAGCGATGATGGGGGGAGGGATGATTGGGGAGAAGGTAGTTAGAAGCACACACTTTTACAAAGGGACAGCGTCAAAATAGAGAATGGAACAAGTGGGGGGGTAGGATGGAGGGAAATATAGTCAGTTTTTCACAATATATACACTATGGAAATGTTTTGTGCAACCACATATAAACAAACTGTATTAAATTGCTTATCTTCCCAGAATGGGTGGGAGAAGAGGGAGGAAGGAAAAGAACCTGGAATTCAAAGTTGTAAAATCAAGTGTTTAAAATTACTACTATCATTATTACTATTATCACTATTACTAGTATTATTATTTACATGCACCTGGAAAATAAGATATACAGGCACTAGGGTATGGAAATCCATCCTGCCCTACTGACAAGTGGGAGGAGGGATAGGGAAGGATATAGTGTGAGAACAAATTACAGGAGGGGGTATACAGTAGAATCGCTGTGTAGTGGTGGGGGCTAAGGGAATGATGGGGAGAATATTTGTAACTCAAAATCTTTTTGAAATGAATGATGTGAACAAAAAATAAAGATAAAATTTAATTAAAAATAAATGAGAATGAAGCAATTTCCTTTCTTAACTTGTGTTCACCAAATGGTATAGCATACAAATTCCAGAGGAAAAATTAAGGTAGCTAGAGGAAGAAATGAATAGGAAAACTATACTAGTGGGGGACCTCAAATTTCTCCCTCTCAACTTGATAAATCTAACCTCAGAATAAGCAAGAAAAGAAGATAAGGAAGTGAATGGAATTATAGAGAGTGTAGATATGATAGACCTCTGGAGAAAATTTCATGTGTATTAAAAGGAATATACCTTCTTCTCAATTGTACAAGGTACATTCACAGAAATTGAAATCAGGGCTTAAAATCCTCAAAATTCAGTGCAGAAAGGCAGGGAAAAAAAACCCTCCTCAGATCATGATGAAATAAATAATATATATAGTAAAGGCTCATGGAATGATAGACTAAAACTTAATTAGAAACTAAATAATTTAATCCTGTAAAATGAGAACATCAAACAAGAAATTATAAAACCAATCAGTAACTTCATTCAAGAGAATGACAATGATGAGACAAAATACCAAAACTTGTGGGATTTATCAAAAGCAGTTCTTAGCAGGAGTTTTATATCTCTGAATGCATACATCAATAAAATAAAGACAATGGGGGTCAATATATTAGGCATGCAACTAAAAAAGCTAGTAAAAGAGCAAATTGAAATTGCCAATTAAGTACTAAATTAGAAATACTCAAAACTAAAGGAGAGATTAATAAAATTGAAATTAATAAAACTAATGAATTAGTAATAAAACTACGAGCTGGTTTTATGGAAAAGCAATAATGTTGATAGACCTTTAGTCAACATGATAAAATGGAAAAAAGAAAACCAATGTACAGGTTTCAAAAATGAAAAGGGTGAATGAACCTCCAACGAAGAGGAAATTAAAACAGTAATTAGGAATTATTTTTCCCAATTGTAGACTCATATATTTGGTAATGCTAGTGATATGGATCAATATTTACAAAAATATAACTTGCCCAGATTAACTAAAGAAGAAATAAAATACTTCAATAACACCATTTCAGAAAAAAGGAAATTGAACAAGTTGTCAATGAAATCCCTAGGGGAAAAAAAAATCTCCTGGGCTAGATCAATTTACTAGCATATTCTATCAAACATTTAAAGAACAATTGATTCCAATACTTTACAAACTATTTGGTAAAATTGGAGAAGAAGGAGTCCTACCAAATTATTTTTATGACACAAATATGGTACTGATATGTAATTAAGGAAGAAGCAAAACAGAAAGAAAATTATACACCCATTTCCTTCATGAGTATAGATGGCAAAATTTTACATAAAATTACAGAAAAATGACTATTGTGTCAAATATATAATAATATAAGTAATTTCCCAATTGATAAATTTTCAAAGAATATGAAGAGGTGGTTTTCAAAGGAAGAAATTAAAGATATCTATAAGCATACGAAAAATCTTCCAAATCTCTATTGATTAGAGAAATGCAAATCAAAACAACTCTGAGGTACCATATCTCACCGGTCAGATTGGCTAAGATAACAAAACAGGAAAATGAGAAATGCTGGATAGGATGTTGAGAAATTGTAAACTCATGCATTGCTGGTGGACTTTTGGACTGATTCAATGATTCTGGAGAAAAATCTGAAACTATGCACAAGGGATTATAAATCAATGCATACTCATTTTACCTAGAGATACCACTTCTAGGATTTATCTCAAAGAAATCATAGAAGTGGGAAAGGATATATATATATATATATATACACACACACACACACACACACACACACACATATATATATAAAATATTGATAACAGTTCTTTTTGTAGTGGCAAAGAATTGGAAATCAATGGGATGTCCATTAATTTGGGCATGGCTAAAGAAGTTGTGGTATATGAACGTAAAGGAATACTATTCTGCTATTAGAAATGAGGAGCAGGGGCACAGTCAAGATGACACAGAACAGCAAGAGAACTCTGTGAGCTTCCCCCATAACTACCTCAAATACCTAGAAAATATAAATGTAAACAAATTTTAGGCCTCCAAAACCCATAAAATTACAGAAAAACATATCTCCTACTTAAGGCAGTGGAGTGGAAGGATTCATTACAGCACACCAGGAGCTGGGACCAGTAGAGGCTTTAACCCCAGGGCATCCAGGAAAAGCCATGGCAGCAGCATTCAGCAGAGTGGATCACTGGAGACTGTGGCAGTTTCCAGAATTATCAATCCATAGGAGCCAAGGACAAAGTGAAAGGTCAGTGGACTCAGCTAAATTTGGGGGAGAGAAGCAGGTTCAGCCTTCAGGGACCAGGGCAAGAAAGTAGTAGAAGCAGAGGCCCTGCAGCCACCTCCAACTGGCTGCTTTAGAGCTCCCAGCCTATAGATTGCAGGGGGACCAAGTGATTACTCAGAGGCTAGGTTCTCTTGACTTAAATTGCCTGGATCAGGATCTTGGTCTTAGGTGGTGGTCCTGAGGTATGTGACAAGTGAGCCAAAGCTGGTGGGGGCTGCAGAGATAGTGACCTACTAATATCTAAGGCAGCTGCAAAAACGCTAGCAATTTAGGACAAAGCTCTCCCCTCTGAAAGCAGAGTTCTAAGGAGCCCAAAGGTCAAGTAATTGACTGACAACATGAGCAGGCAAAGGAAGCAAAGCAAGCTCAGCAATCCAAATTTATATTCCTATTTTGGGGACAAAGAGAATCAAAGCACAGAATGGGAGGAAAACAACACAGCCAGAACTCCCACAGTAAAGGCTTCCAAGAAAATTGTGAACTTATTACAAGCCATAGAGGAGCTTAAGGGGGATTTTGAAAACCAAATAAGGGAAGTGAAGGAAAAATTGTGAAGAAAATGAGAATGATGTAAGAAAATGCTGAAAAGATCGTCAACAACCTGACTGAAGAAAATAATACCTTAAGAAATAGATTTACTCAAATGACAAAAGAGGCCCAAAAAACCATTGAGGAGAAGAATGCCTTAAAAAGCGAAATTAGTCAGACAGAAAAAAAGAATCTCGAAAGCTCACTGAAGTGAGTAATTCCTTCAGAATAGGAGTGGAGAAAATGGAAGCAAATGACTTTATGAGAAATCAAGATACTATTAAACAGATGCAAACAAATTTTTAAAAAAGAAGCAATGTGAAAAATCTCATTGAAAAAAGCACTGACCTGGAAAAAAATTCCAGGAAAGACAATTTAAAGATTATTGAACTACCTGAAATCCATGATGAGAAAAAGAACCTGGAAATCATCCTTCAACAAATTCTCAAGGAAACTCTTCCTGACATTTTAGAATCAGAGGGCAAAACAAAAATAGAAAGTATTCACCAATCACCTCTTGAAAAAGATCCCCAAAAGAAAACTCCTAGGAATGTTACAGGCAGGTTCCAGAGTTCCCAGATCAAGGAGAAAATACTATAAGCTGCCAAGAAGAAACAGTTTGAATAATGTGGAAACACAATCATGATAATGCAGGATCTAGCAGCTTCTACATTTAAGGATTGAAAGGCCTGGGATATGATATTCTGGAGACCAAGGGAGATAGGATTAAAACCAAGAATCACATACCCAGAAAAACTGAGTATAATGTTTCAGGGAAAAATATGGTCATTCAATGAGGCGGGGGATTTTCAGTCATTATTGAGGAAAAAACCAAAACTGAATAGAAAATTTGACATTCAAACACAAGAAACATGAGAAGATAAACATGGAAAAGAAATCATAAAGAATTTATCAAAGTTGAACTATTTACATGCCAACATGGAAAAATGAGAATTGTAATTTATGAAACTTTTCTCAGTATTAGGACAGGTGAAGGGAATATAAATGTGTGTATATGTATATACACACGTATGTGTAT
>JAQQSW010016356.1:0-11694 GCA_028646575.1 Pseudocheirus occidentalis | reverse complement strand
AAATCCTATCCTGTTCATATCTTCAGTCAGCTTCACTGAGGAACCAAATCCAAAATCTGTCTCTCCAAAATTATCCTGCTTATAAACACTGGCCTTCTTCCAAGTCAACAGGGGAGTGTCTCAGCCAATAGCATTCTTCCATGTCAACAGGGGAATTCACACCTTTTCACCAATGGACAGAGTTCTATACTTAGCCCTAAGTTACTAGGATCTACTTAACCCTAAGTATATGATCTACCTAGCCCTAAGTATCTGATCTACTTAGCCCTATGTATCCTATCCACTTAGCCCTAAATATCAAACAAATTGATTACCATTACACCTGTAGGGCAAGATACCCAATGTAGAGTGTATGTCATTTCCTCCCTTAGCCAAATTCAATGAGAGTAAGGTTGACCCATTCCCTTTTGCCTTTCTGTTTTTCCCCTCCATGGAAACAGTTATACCTTGCATTTTCTGTATGAGATAATTTACCCCATTCTATCTCTCCCTGTTTCTTTTCATTATATTCCTCTCTCAGCTCTCAGTTTCACCTTTTAAATATTGTTGCTTCCTATCCTATTGATTCTGTGTCCCCTCTCTATGTATACCTGTACATATATACATACACACACACACACTCACTCACTTATGTATTCATATGCATACGTACCCTCCTATATTGACATGTATATATATATATATATATATATATACATGTATGTATACATTTATATTTCCTTCAACTATCCTCACACTGAGAAAAGTTTCATAAGTTACAGGTATTGTTTTTCCATGTTGGTATGTAAATAGTCCAACTCTTATAAGTTGCTTATGATTTCTTTTCCCTGTTTACCTTCTCATGCTTCTTGTATTTGAGTGTCAAGCTTTCTATTCAGCTCTGGTTTTTTTTTTCATCAAGAATGTGTGAAGCCCTCCACCTCATTGAATGGCCATATTTTCCCCTGAAACATTATACTAAGTTTTGCAAGGTAGGTGATTCTTTGTTTTAATCCCAGCTCCTTTGCTCTCCAGAATATCACATTCCAGTCCCTTCAATCCCTTAATGTAGAAGATGCTAGATCCTCAGTTATCCCGATACTGTTTCCACAATATTCAAATTGTTTCTTCTTGGCAGTTTGTAATATTTTTTTTCATGATCTGGCAACTCCAGAACCTGGCTGTAAGATTCCTAGGAGTTTTCTTTTGGGGATCTTTATCAAGAGGTGATTGGTGAATTCTTTCACGTTCTAATTTGCTCTGTGGCTCTAAGATATCAGGGCAATATTCCTTGAGAGTTTCTTGAAGGATGCTTTCTAGGTACTTTTTTTGATCATGGCTTTCAGGTAGTCCAATAATTTATAAGTTGTCTCTCCTGGATCCATTTTACAGGTCAGTGGTTTTTAATGTGATATTTCACTTTGCCTTCTATTTTTTCATGTGTTTGAATCTGTTTAATAGTATTGTGACTTCTCATAAAGTCATTTGCTTCCATTTTCTCCACTCTAATTCTGAAGGAATTATTCTCTTTAGTGAGCTTTTCAGATTATTTTTCCATTTGGCATATTTGGCTTTTTAAGGCATTTTTCTCCTCATTGGCTTTTTGGGCCTCTTTTGCCATTTGAGCTACTCTACTTTTTAAGGCGTTATTTTCTTCAGTCAGATTGCTGACTCTCTTTTCATAATTTTCTTGCATCATTCTCATTTCTCTTCCCAACTTTTACTCCACTTCTTTTATTTTGTTTTCAAAATCTTTTTAAGCTCCTCTATGGCCTATATCCAGTTTGGATTTTCTTGGAAGCTTTTGGTGCAGGAGTTCTGACTGTGTTGTCTTTCCCCTGTTTCATGCTGTGATTGTTTTTGTCCCCCCAAAAGGAATCTACACTTGAATTAAATCTGAGCTTGATCTGCTTCCTTTGCCTGCTCATGTTGCCTGTCAATTAACTTCATTTTTTAGTCACAGTAGATCTCTGCTTCCAGAGTGGAGAGCTTTGTCCCAATTCACTGGGGTTTTCACTGCTGCTGGAGCTATTAGGAGGGTGCCACCTCTATAGCCCCCACCAGCGTTGGCTCACTGTTCACATCTCAGGACACCACCCAAGACCAAGATCCCAATCCGGGCAAGTTAAGGCAAGAGCACTTAGCCTCTGAATGGTCACTTGGCCCCCCCCTTCAATCTGCAGGCTGGGAGCTCTGAAGCAGCCACATAGAGGTGGCATGGCTGCCACTTCCACCACCTCTGGCTCTGGGAACAGAGGACCAGACCCACTCCTCCGCCCAGTCCAAATTCAGGTAAGTTCCATTGACCTTTCACTTTGTCCGTGGCTTTTATGGGGTGATAATTCTGGAAACTACCATGGCTGCCAGTGATCCACTCTCCCAAATGCTCGAGCCTTGGCTGGTCCTGGCTACCCTGGGGCTAAAGCTGTGACTGGTCTTAGCTCCCAGTTTCTTTAGATGAACCCTTCCTGTCCACCTGCCAGGCTACCTTCAGCAGGAGATTAGTTTCTCTGTCACTTTGTGGGTCCTGGAGCTTTAAAATGTGTTTAGTATCATATTTTCTAGGTATTTGACGTGCTTATAGGGGAAGCTGCAGAGTTTTTCTGCTTCTACACCACCATTTTGAGTCCTTCCCCTATATATCCACATTTTTAAAAAATAACCATATAATATCTTTAGTTTTATAGAAAAAGAATGAAAGAAAAGGAGGAAGGTAAATTGAAAGTTATCCTTTATATCTATTCTTTTAGGAGCAAACTGGTTTTAGGGTTTCAAACAAGTAAAGGACAGGTTCTTACGGAAGAAAAAAAAAGGCCAACATTTCTCTCTCCTTTTTTTCCTTAGACAAAACAAACAAAATACATCAAATGATCAGTGATTGACTAGCAGTGCAGAAGGAAATAGGAGCTGTTTCCCATCAATGAAATACCATTAAAACTTAAAAATCTTCTCTTCCAGAAACTTTGGCTCAATTTCTGTCTTAAAACTAAAACAAAAGCATTCTATTCTTTAGCAAGGCATTTGCTGAAAATTTATAGCATCCAATTTTAATCTATATTCATGTTTAATATTTGGTAGATACAGCAGATAGATGTAGGTCATTACTTTTACAGCAGGAGATAACACATTTGTATACTGGAGAATGATTAGTTGCTAGGCTATGCCTGTTAACATTCAGACTTTTCAGTTATAATTACATTTGCATATTTTTACCTATTGCATCTTTAAGATAGCACACATTTCTTTGCTGTTTGTTATTGTTGTTGTTGTTTGGTAGGTGTTCCACTTCCACTCCCCCCCCCCCCATCTACTATCAGGATCACATTTAAGCATACTTTCCCCAAGGATTTTTCAAACTATTTTTATTTGTTTGTCTCCAGTTACTTTACAATGTAGTTCATGTTGTTGTATTATAATTATATTTTGCCACATTATCCTTTACTGAAAAACGTTATTAATCATTTATTTTGCTTTTATAAATCTTTTTTAAAAAATCATTTATTTTGTTTAAAGTATTTTTTTTTCAATCTTCAGTTGTAAATATGAAATCCTCACTTCTAAGACAAGGGTCAAAGAATGATGCAAGAAGCCTTTATACCTCTCTTTGGAAAGAAATAATTTATCTCTGTTCTGTCTGTTCTCACATATCATGTTTAACACCTGTTGTTTTCATACCCAAAAAGCCATACATAGTTCATGCCATTTAATATTTACAGATCTCAGCTCTTGGTACAGATATCACACCACAAAGACAATGTTTCTTAAACAAAAGTACAGTCTTGAAATTTGTCACAGAACCAATTCCTTTGGGGGAAAAAAAAGATTTTATGAAGTACTGAGGCAGTAAAGAATGGCTAAATGTATTTTTCATTAATTGCTCAAATTTTTTCAATATCCTTTTCAAATTAAAGAACATAAACATCGATAAAACTGATTGGGGGGAATATGTCAGCATATGACTGCAGAGTTTTCACTATGAGGGCTTCCTGAGAAGTCACCAACAAGACAGCATCTTCCACCCTGCACTTCTGCTCTGAAGTTTTTTGTCTGTTGTTATAACAGACCACAGAGTGACACATGACTAAAAGTTCACTTAATGAGAACATTTGGCAGGCAAGCTCCTGCCTAGTAGAATTTCATTTTCTCATCATCAGTGTTCCAAATGAGATTCTGTCGCTTACCAACTCTATCAAACCTTAACAGACCTCAAGAAGGTCTGTTGAGAAACAAGCACACACAACCTACTATAATGATACTGCTTTTTGGAGCTATAACAATCCTATATAGCTATCATTGCATTAAGACTCACAATGACTTTGGTGAGACAGTTACAGTACTTTGCAAGTATCACTACTGCACAGTCTGAGTAAACTAATATTGGTTTGGGAATGGTGGGTCCGGTCTCCCATGCCAAGAAAAAAAAAACAACCTTGTGTTTTTAAGCAACTCTTTTTATCACTCTTTATCACTTTTATCATTATTTATAGAAAAGAATACCACCTCCCCTTACCTTCACTCCCATAGCAGTCCCACTACTCTTAAAATTTCAGGAGTCAGAACTGCTGGAGGCCCACTTGACTCAGAGCTAGGACATCCACACTCACAACACTTGCGTTTCTAGTCTGTGTACCTCGTTGACCACAAGATCAATGTTGATAATTGTGTTAAAATACGGGACCCAGTAAAATAAACAATTGCAAATAAACTGAGGAATAATAGGTAAGAATGGCCACAAAATTCCCTATGGTGATACTTTCCAAAAATGGTTCCACATTATATGAGGAAGAATTTTCAATTCAATCTTTGATCAAATACACCAAAAGCAAAATAACTCCAGGAAAGAGAGTACCATGACATCAACAGTAAGAAACAGTGATGTCCAGTAGGGCACATCCAGCCAATCCCAGGCAAATTCAGCTTTCAATTGATATGGAAGGTAGGAATACTTAACAACGAATTCTCTCCATTGCTACAGAGTGGGCTTTTAAAGTCAAGAAATTTTGTCATGACTTCCTCTTCTCTTGCACTGGGCATATCAAATGGATGAAAGGTAAGAACATTTCTGCATAATCAAGTACCTGCAGATAAAACATAATTGGGGAGCCCTTCAAGGCATACAACAAGAATAATGACTTGCCTGAGTTGACAGCCTTGCATTCCCAAATATTCCATGGGGGTTTTATTCTTAAAATTTTGACATGCTCCAGCTCCATTATGATGGCTTTTCTGTGGCTACTATTCTCTGTTACATGGAGCCTTTGAAAAGTCATCCATCAATATTAAAAGCAATTTGCCATTTACTCTTTCAGATGAAAATCTTTGTTTACAAAGAGAGGCCCAAGGGCCCAGTTCCTCTAGCCAGAAGATCATTTCTTCAGCCACCCATTTTGCAATGGATTTGTAGATGAGCAGCTGATCATGCCCTGATCCTCCACTGCTCCAGTGATGCACAAGTAGAACCCCTGCAACATCAGTTAAAGGTGTCAGTGCTCAAGAGAAAAATTTCCCCTCTGTTTTGAGGATTTGCTCACCCAGTATTTGAAGCTTTAGAAATCTGATCCTATCTGTTGTTTATGAAAAGCTGCAAGACCACAGACCATATCACTGTTCTCCTGAATGCCTTCTAATCTCCATTTAATGGCATCAGAAAATAAGTTTTCAATGGCATCTCCGAGCATTTTTTTTTAGGAATTTCTGTCAGAACTCTGGACATTCTGGGTTTTCCCCCCCTTTTGGGAGGGGGGAAGGCAGGGTAGTTGGGGTTAGCTGACTTGCCCAAGGTCACATAGCTAGTAAGTGTTAAGTGTCTGAGGCCATATTTGAACTTGGGTCTTCCTGACTCCAGGGCCATGGCTTTTTCACTGTGCCATCCAGCCTCCCCGACATTCTGTTTTCTTCGAGGACACCCACCATAGAGGCAGGTAATATTGACAGAAATTGTGGCAAGAAAATTCACTAACAAAAACTTGACAGCTAATACCAGAGACAGGCTCTTCTTCAGTGCTCATCATGTTGGGTGTGATTAGCCATACATCTTCCATCTTTTATCTAGATCATTCCATACTCTGAAGATAACTATTTCAAACTCCCAAGATTCACAAGGCATAATCTTGTGGTACTGCCACTTCTAGGGTAGTGCCCCAAAGAGATCACAGAAGTGGGAGGAAGATCCATATGCACAAAAATTTTTATTGCAGCTCTCTTTGTGGTGGCAAAAAAGTGGAAATTAAGGGGATGCCCATCAATTGGGGAATGGCTAAACAAGTTGTGGCATATGAATGTAATGGAATACTACTGTGCTATAAGAAATGGGGAGGAGACAGTCTTCATATTCACCTGGAGAGCCTTATACAAACTGAAGCCAAGTGAGAAGAGCAGAACCAGGAAAAATTTGTACACAATCACAGACACATTGTATGTGTGACGACCAGCTTTGATAAACTGGACTCTTCTCAGCAACGCATAGTTATAAGACAACTCTAAAAGTCTCAGGATGGAAGATCATATCTACCTTCAGAGAAAGATCTAGAAAGACCAGAGTTTAAATGGAGACTGAAGCAATCTACATGCTATCATTCTTTTTCATTGTTTGGTTCTCTTTTCCCTTTGTTCACTCCATTGCTTACAGCCCTTCTACAAAACCAGTCTAATGTTCCATTTGAAAATATTTGCAGATCCAATGCTTGATTGCATGTCACCATGGAGGAGGGGGAAGAGAGAGGGGAGAAAATTTGAAACTCAAGAGATTATGGAACAGAATCTTGTAAACTAAAAGTAAATAAACAAATCAAATTTTAAAAAAATCTTGTGGTACTACAGCTAACCCTAAGCGGACCCTAACATTAATCCCAGCATCCAAGACAGGGCTGTCTACCCCAACTCCCAGCCATGGGCAGCTTAGACAAATCTTTCTTTATGAGTCTATAACTGTTAAATAAGTATTGTGTGATTCCTCTTTTATTAATGATTTTGATTAAATTAATGTCCTTGAGAAACAGACAAAACCCACCAGTGCAAAATTTCCTAGAACAATACAGGAAATTCAGAAGACAAAGAAAGTACTCTAACATCTTGGCCTTTTAATCTTGAACCACATGGCTTTCAATGAGGAAGGTACCTTAAGTATTTTTATTTGTTTGTTTGTTTTGTTTTTCCTTTTAAAAGATAGGAAGCCAAAACTACATTTTAAGATCACAGTCATCAATTACATTTGTCTAATTTTAATATGCAAATAAACCAGGGCTAGAAAAAAGAAACCAAGGGCTATGGAGAGAAAAAAGAGAATTTTGGAAGATGGGATGAAAAAGAAAATAAGATATTTATTTGAGAAAATTATAAGAAATCAAAATCTAAGAATGAGAGGAAAAGAAAATATATCTTTGAAGGGCAGAAAAATGAAAAGATTTGTTGTTTTGTTGTGGTGGTGGTAGCTTATTCACCCAGGAAGGACTTTCACAGATCCACAGTCAGTGAGATCAGAGATGAAAAACTCCTTGTGAAAGGAAGGGCAGGAAAGTAAGTTATTTCCCAAAGTCTTTGGGTTCCTATACTCAAGACCAGATAAGAAAGCAGATTCCCAAAGGACTGAGACTGATCAACTTTTCCAAACTAATAAAAATCAGATAGATGTTGACATAATCATGTATCTATACCATAAGAATGAGATGATCAACTTAAGTTATTGGTTGTCCTTCATTCTGGAAGACAACCATGACATCAGGGAGACAATGCCATAACATGCAAGTGAATTGGATTTAAGTGAGGGAGAGTTAGGCAAAGTCACCAGCCTCATTTCTCCTGCTGGGCCATTTGAGACTAGTGGTCAGACCACTGGGCATGGCTTGGGATGCAGTGGGGGCCTTGGTCCTTTCAAGCTAAGGTCTTTAACAAGTATCAGTTTGACTGAGGTAAAGGCCATTCAGTGGTTAAGGTTTAATAAGAATTGAGACAGAGAATGGCCTCTTTACCTAGTCAAAAATTTAAAAAAGCAACCTTTAAATCATGTATGCATTATATATTTACATTATATACATACACACACATACACACATACATACATGCACACACATGCATATAGGTAGATAGAGATATAGAAAGAAAATTCCCTTATCTGCTATATTCCCCCAAAATGTATATGTGTGTGTGTGTATTTCCATCAATCTCCTAACTTTATAGTACCCTCTCCAAGCAAAGTTTGTACCATACTCTCTTTTAATTCTATTCAACTACAAGAAAAAGTTGGCTAGGGCACCCTAGTTAATACAGATGTGATCTGACTCCTTTTTTTGCAAGAATAAAAATTTCTTAAACTGATATCTTAATTTTTTTCTGTTAATTTTTGAAAATACACATGTAGAAAAACAGAGAAAACCTGTTTACATGTGTTATCCCTCCTTGTCATCCACAAATGGATGTGTCATCCACAAGTAAAAATAGACTTGATTTAGTGAGAGAACCAAACCAAGGATATAGCAATGAGAAACCAATAGAGATTATGTGTTAGTCAAATCCTGGTTCTTGTCAATGGGGGAAAAAAAGGAGCAGTTAGTGTATTGAAGTTATAGAATCATAGAAGTTTATCTAGGTTATGACTACAAGCATACTTACAATAGGGATGGAAATCATTAAATAGGATTCAATGCAAACTTTTAAAAGTTTTCCTTAACCTCAAAAATACAAAACTTGTAGAAAACAATCTAAAACATGAGAAAATTATGCTATTTGAAAGTTACAATTTTGTTTAAAAAATCAAAGGGAAAAATATATAAAGAGTGGAAGAAAATTATAAATTATAAAATTATAAAGTGGAAGAAAAATTATAAACTAAAGGAAGTCCAGAGAGCATTAACTAAGATAGCAGAAAGAAGGGGGGGAAGCAAAAATATTGGAAAAGAAAGAAATGTAATAGAATAAAGGCTAAATGATGGCTAAAGAGGAAAGGGAAATGTATTAACAATTTTATTTTTATTACTAGTATTTAGGACATGGGCAAAAATACATACTACTTTGACTATGTGCTGGAATGATAAGAGACAGCAAGATGCAGTAGATGACTTCATAGTCAAGGAAGATATGAATTCTAGTACTTCCTCTGAAATGCAGTGGCATGTAATCATGGTCCTGTAACTTAACCTCTTAATGCTCTAAGCAGTTCTCTGAAAGTATCAAATATTAAAATTTGTTGATCTGAATTATCGGGAGGCTTATTGCCTCTCTGAGCTGATTTAGTCCTCAGTCTTCATTTGTAAATAGAGAAGACGCAATCAATTTTAACCCTAACTTTTCTGTAGACACAGTAAATCTAACCACTAGGATCTGGTATAGATTGCCTTTAAATAAGAGACATTCCATGGAATTTGTACATACACACATATGCATATACATATACATGCACACATAGATACAAATATGTGAACATCTATGTGAATGTATATCTATATACATATATGCATCTACAAATGTATATATCATCTAGATATATAGACAAATGTACGTATATGTATGTGTGTGTGTATATATATATGTGTGTGTGTGTATGTATATGAGTATATATCTATTTACATATACACAGAGACATAAATTTCTTTTACCTTATCTGTAATGTTTTTATTTGATAGATTTGATGAAAATTTTTCATTCCACAATGTTGTATATTTTAGAAATTGTGCATCAAGTAGACAAATGTAATCCTTTAGCTAATTTAAGTTGTGAAAGTCGGGTTCTTTAAATTAATGATTAATTTTTACAAAAGAAAACAAATGCTAATAGTAAGAAATAATTCAAGTTGTCAGAGATTTGGAAAACCTGCCCAGATAGGAAAGACTCTTTATGTGGTACAGGAAGCTTTTGAATCTATTGACACAGCCTTTCTACCCTCCTCCCTTGTCTAATACTTGCATGCTCTGTTAGTATTCATGGAAGCCCTCACTGATTTCTTGTCAGTGTCAGAGTTCTGGCCAGGTATTTCTCATGATGATGGAACATTCTCCCAATAGCAATGTTTCTTTTTCTATTAACTGTTACTCTTACATGCCTTCAGACTTACACTTTTACACCTAGGTTTATACAACCAAATGAATATGTTAAAACTTTGTATTAACAAGCCAGTTGTCAAAATTATTGAAACTACCACTGAGGGAAGAAAATGAAAGGTATATCATTTATAAACAAATGTGCTGTTTTTGTGCATTTGGTAGAGGAGGGGATAGAAATATCATGATTCATGCATTATTAGTTAGATAGTATATAAAGTTGGAATGGACAGAAAGCTAAAAAATTAAATCATAATATGTTTACAAATGAGAAACTCATGAGAATTCAGCAGTATGAAGACTTTTCTCTTTCAAATTACAGATTTCTCAGTATTTTCTTTTCTTTTTTTGTTCTCTTTTGAAGGGGGAAGGGCAGGGTAATTGAGATTAAGCCACTTGTCTAAGGTCACCTAGCTGGTTAATGTTAAATGTCTGAGGTCAGGTTTGAACTCAGGTCTTCCTGACACCAGGGCTGGTGCTTTATTCAGTGTGCCACCTAGCTGAGGATTTTTTTAGTATTTTCTCTTTTTTGTACTTATCTCATAATTTCTTAGAACATAAAAATCAATTCTGTGTATAGAAAATATACTTGTCAGCCATGCTCTGTAGGAGCACACAGATGGTTTTAATTGCATATGACAATTACATATAGGTAATTCCAAAGTAGGTTAAAACAGATTCAAGTAAATTTGCTGGGAGAAGTACTAATAGCTATGAGTATAAGGAAAGACTTTGTAAAGAAATGCAAATTTTTAAAAGAGAGTGCTTTCTGGACCATCCCTTGCAAGATATAAAGATGGAAGATGGAATGACTTACGTGAAAAGAAGAAAGGCATATTTGACTGGCCAGCAGTGTATGGAAAGAAGTGAAATCCGTAAAAAAGGTGGTAAAGCATCCTGTGGTCATATTGTGAAGGACTTTAAAGGCCTAACAAAGTTGTACACATTTTTCTTTTGTTTTTCTTTTTTTTATGTCATTTATTTATTTCCTTCTTTACATCATTCATTTCCATAAGATTTTTGAGTTACAGATTTTCTCCCCATCTTTCCCTCACCCACCACCCTAAAACATCCACCCCACTGTATAACCCCTCCCCCAATCAGCTATCTCCTATGTACTCCCCCATTGCCCCTCTGACTTTCTGACAGGGCAAGATGGATCTCCCTACCTCAGTGCCTGTATAACTTAATTCCCAGTTGCATGTAGCTAATAATAATAATAATAATGATATACAGATAGATATGTATATACAAGTATGTATGTATATATATACATATATTAACATATTATTATAAAACTGTAATGTCTAGATCGTTTCCCTTCCTCTCTCATCACCCACCCTCACTGGAAAGACAAGCAATTCAATACAGGCTGCACATGTGTAGTTATGCGGAACATCTCCACAATGGACATATTGTGAGAGACTGATTATATGTCCCTCCTTCCTATACTTCTCCACCTTGTTCTCTTCTCTACCCTGTCCCTGTACCTTCACAGAAGTATGTGCTTTCAGCAACCATCCCTTCCACCCCTCCCTCCCCTCCATCATCCCACCTCTCATCCCCATCCCCCCTACTCTCCTGTGTGTCAAGGTTCAGTGAAACTTATGTTGACCCTTTCCCTTTTGCCTTCCTGTTCTTCCCCTCCATTGTAACATTTATCCCTTGCCTCTTCTATATAAGA
>JAQQSW010016355.1:0-11694 GCA_028646575.1 Pseudocheirus occidentalis | reverse complement strand
AGAGAGAGAGAGAGAGAGAGAGAGAGAGAGAGAGAGAGAGAGAGAGAGAGAGAGAGAGAAGAGAGACAGTGAGAGAGAGACAGAGAGACAGAGAGACAGAGAGACAGAGACAGAGAGACAGAGACAGAGACACACAAAGGGAGAGAGACAGAGAGAGACATAGACAGAGTGAGTTTATCTCCCAGTATCTGGAAGCTGACTGAGAACTGAATTGGAATTTTCCTGAGACCAGAATCTGGTGAAAGCCACACAGAAGGCCAATATTCCTTCTAGGTCCTAGAGCCAGCTGAACTGCTGGAAGACTGAAAAAGCATGACCAGGATAGGACTTTGTTTATTCTTGGCCTGGCTGATCCTTGAGTTCCAGGTAAGAGAAGTGGTAAAGAGTTTGAGATGTGCTGAACCCTGTGAACTTCAGTGTGTGCCAGTGATTGCCCTGAGGACTGGACAAGGACCTGGGAGCTGTTCATCTCTGAGGACTGGATGAGAACCCGGCAGCTGGCAGCTCCTGAATCTGGGTGATTGTTTGGCAGATTTATGAGGGAGCTGGAACCATGGAAGGGGATCCAGGGAATTAGAGAGACCTCCCAGAATCAAGATGAAGAAAAGGCCTCCCCTTGCATGAGATTGAGGTTTGCTGGACACCAAGGAGTGGAAAATTTGTGTGGTTTTCTAATGACTGTCTTAGTGACTAATGATATTTAGTAACTGGGAATCTCGCTTAGTGACTGACTGCTAGATGAGTGACTGATTAAGTTAATGGTTGCCCCATGAGTGTAAGATGGGTACATTGTGAATTGATTGATTGAATCATTAAGTGAGAAGGGTTTACTCCTTAGGGAAACCATGTGATTACTCTTTTGTTATATTGTGAAATGAATGATTGAATCTTTAAGTGAGAAGGGTTTTTCACCTTAGGAAAACCAGGTGATTCTTCTTTTGTTCCCTGTCCTAAATATTATGCCACTGTAGTGAAAACTGTGTGGTCCTTCTAATGTTAAGCTGTTATGAACACTATATTGTGAATTTCTGTGATAAGATGTAATATTGAGAATGTTATATTGTGAATATTGTACTGAATCTTGATTTGTAATGGAATAAACAGAGTGTTCACTATTACTGTGTAATCTGAATCTTAAAATCTGTTCACAGTAGCATTCTTTTGGGAATCTGCTGGTGCTTGGCTATACAGTTGCTTCTTAGGGAGATTGAAGGATAATGAATGGACTGCCCTGGTATTCCTTTTAGATAAATATCAAGAGATATTGAGCAAAAGCCCCTCACAATATTGAGTAGATATGTTATGGATGATTTGCAGGTGAATATAGGTAATAAACAGAAGAAGATGTGAATGGCTTATGACTCTTAATGTTGGAGAAAGTACCTATATCAACGAAATTTCAGAACCTTTGGCATTCTAAAGAAGTTAATTATACAAGCACTATGCTTCTTTTTCTTCTTTGCAGGTAATGATTTTATGAATTGTAACAATACAAACCAAATAAACTGGTGAAAAGGAAAAAGGATTTTGAGAAGATTAATTTATGATTACATCTAATTCAGATTTCTGCAAATAATGTACAAATACTTAAATGGTTAGATAATTTTGAATTAGCAATACTTGAAGTTGTAATTTGTAAATATATGATTATTAGTACCATATCAATGGGGGATTAAAATGCAGAGCAACTTCTAATAATGCTTCAAGGGATTCATTATTTGCACTAATGGAGACATAGCTGTACTATGTAATTAGACCACTACCCTGCAATGTAAAAACAAATAAATAAATGCAGGATCCAATGCATTAGAAAGCCCTCAGAATATACCAAGTATATGTATTCATGAAAATACAAACAAAAGAGAACTATTTACAGTATTTTTAATCATTTTAAGTTTATTATTTGAGTAAGTATTATTCAACAAGACAACGAGCACTCATATAACTACCACTATAAATGTGTAATTTTTCATATCCTCACAGGGTAGTATATGAAAAATAATTGGTTAAAACTTTTACATTACACATATTTTACAATGCCTTACATTTAGTGATCATGACATGTTTCCCAAGAAAATGTTGATTTGATTGCTTTTTCTTATTACAACATTAAAAAATGTTTTCTTTGTCTTGCTAGTAATAAATTACAAATACACAATGTTGTATTGTGACAAATCCAAAGTCTGATCAGTCCAATATTTTATGTTTGATAGGAGGCATCAGAGAAATGTGCAAATGTGTGCCCCACCCTTCTTAATATTATGTAATAAAAAATCCATAAGTCAGGAGTTCAAATCCTGGCTTTGCATTTTATTAGATCATGATATTGGGAAAGTCCCATAACATGTAGGATTCAGTTTCTCCATCTAACAAATAAAAAAGTCAGATAAGATGATGTTTAAATCTCAGTGGGTGGAATTTTATGTATTCAGCATCAGAAAATAAATACATCATATATCAGGGAATAATCCTTAGCTAGACTTAATACTTAATCATTAGGTTCATAATTCATGTATTTACTTGAACGTTCTTGAACTGAGTTATATTCAGGGACATAAAGTAGAGAGAGGTAATATTTGGCAGCAATAGTTAAAATCAGGGAAATATTAACCAAAGAGATGGCATTTGAATTGGGCCTTGAAGGATGGGGAAAATTACAAAAGTTGGGTATTTTGAGATTGTATGTGTTTTAATTTTTTAAAATATACTAACTTATTTTCATATTATATTCTTTCATGAAGATGTTTTAAAATTATTTTTGTGTGTCATGACATTTTTTAGCAGTCAGATGAAACTTATGGGTTCCTTTTGAGAGTAAGGTTTTGAAATCCACAAAATGAAATATATAGTATTGCAAAAGAGAATACATATTGAAATACAGTTATCAAAATATTAAAGGCTAAAGAATATGTCAAGAACTATTCCTAGTAGAAGTAAAATGACAAAGTGGATAGAAAGCCAGCCTTGGTGGTAGGAAAACTTTCATTCAAGTCCTACCTCTAACATGTTCTCTCCATGTAACCCTAAGCAAGTCCCTTAATCTATTAGTGTTCTAACTGTTTTTTATAATGTTTTATTCATTTTGAACTTAAATACAGAAAAAAGCATCTCCATGTTCACAATACAATATAAAAAGAGGATTAAATATAAAATGATGTATTTTCATTCAATGCTGTTTTTAAAACTATGTAATACATACTACACATCATGTTTCAAAGTTCCTGTTTTCCTGTGCTTCCTTTTAATTTTTGTTTTGTTACCTGCTGTGCACTTTTAATTTTTTTTTCTCACTCCCTCCACAATTCACCTAGATTAGTCAACCATTAGACAGAAATATATAGATACATGCAAAATTATACAAGATGTATTTCTATATGTTCTTTCTTTGGATGGAGATAGCATCTTTTTTCATTGGTTCTTCGTAGTTGATTTGAGAATTTATAATATATAATATGACATGGTTACTCAAAGTTGTTATTAGAACCATATCGATGTTATGTTGGTTCAGCTCATTGCACACTTCATTATTTCAAGCAAGTCTTTCCATGGTTGTTTTTTTGTTTTTTGTTTTTTACCTAAAATCAAGCAGCTCATAATGTCTTATAGTACAGTAGTATTCTACCACAATCATATACCAGATTTTCTTAAGTCATTTCCCAACTGACAGGAATCTCCTCAGTTTCCAGTTCTTTGCCATCACAAAGAGAATTAATATAAATATTTTAGAACATATACATTCTTTTCCTTTTTCCTTAATCAACTTGGGAAATAGACCTAATAGTGGTGTAGCTGGGTTAAAGGGTATAGAGAGTTTTATCACTTCTTGCACATAATTTCAGCTTGCTCTCCTAAATGGTTGAATCAGTTCACAGTTGCAGTAACAGTGAGTGTCCCAAATCTTCTACATTCCCTCGATTTTTTGTCATTTTCTCCTTCTGTCATTTTAGCTAATCTGATAGCTAAACCAAAGTAATTTTGATGAGCATTCTCTAATCAATAATTATTTAGCATTTCTATTTGAGTTTATACTTTTAATTTCTTCATAGAAAATTTCCTATTCATGCCTTTTGACAATTTATCAATTGGGGAATGACTCATATTGTTATAATTTTCACAAAGCTCTTTACACGTTTTATATGTGAGAAATTCATATATAAAAATTCTTCCCACCCCCATGTGTCTTTTTTTGCTTTCCTTCTGTCTTGATTTCATTTTCTGATGGTAAAATTTTTTTTTACCAATTCTCAAATCAACTACAAAGAACCAATGAAAAAAGATGCTATCTCCATCCTTGCATAAAAAATAAAGGAACCCAAAAGAAGAATGGGTTATTTGAAAGTTGTAGTGAACTTCCCATTTTGGGAGGTGTTCAAGTGAATTCTAGATGATCACTTTGGGTACAATTTTTATAGGAGATCTTGATTCACTTATTAGTTTGACTAGATGAATTATATATCTGATTTAACTTCTAGGTCAAATATTTGATGATATTATGGCCAGAAAGTAGGGATTTCACAAATTTATATGACTTACTACTGCATGGGTAGAGCCAAATGAATAGTCTAGGAGTAGTAGTGGAAGGTTGTAAATTAGATTCAGAATAGAATAGTCTGATGGTTGGCATTGAAATTGATAATAAAATTGCTAAAATATTAGAAATTATATTCAGAGTATGATATCTTAATAGGTAGGATTAAAATGAGGATAATATATCCTAGAACTACTATTTAGGGCAATTCTAGGAAAGAGGAAGGCTTACAGAGGCACAATCCCAGAGCTGAAAGGGATGTTAATTGCTTATCTTTTTTTCCAAGAAATAAATTCACAGTAATTCTCTCTGTAATACCTTTGATGAGTTATACATCCTTTTCAAAACTCCAGTGATTTGGGAAGTCCCTTCACACCGAGGCAAACTTTTCTAGATTTGGACAATTCTAATTGTGAGAAACTTTTTCACTAAGTTGATCTGAAATCTATCTCTCCTCCCCTCTGGAGATAAGCAGAGAAGTCTAATCTCTCTTCCACATGTTAGCCTTTTAGGTTCTTCTATAGGGGCACATTAGAAAATCTGCAGAAATATGGTAAAAACAGTCCAGATGAGATAATGCTTGTGTATAGGTAGAAGAGCGTTTGTGTTATATGAGTGTGTGTGTGTGTGTGTGTGTAACATTTTTCAAGTTCCATTCTTCAATTCCTGTTCAGTCTACTTTTAATGGGAGTTTCAACTTTTACTGCCTTACATCTTCATTATTACATTTAATTCCCAGTGTTACAGCCCATTTACAAATCAAATTCAAATTTCTCTTCAATTCTACTTGCTGCTCCCCTCAGTGTTTCTCATTTTTTTTTGTCTTTGGAATATGTAACTAGGATACAGTTGTTCTTGGTGATCATTGATCATTAGAATGAATGTAGAGGGGGTAAAGAAAGCAAATTTCTAAGCTGTCACCCCAGTAGACATCCAATAACACTTTCTCTGGTTTACAGTAGTGTCTTTCATGAGGCCTATAATCTGCCATTGTAAGTTTCTGTTTAACCTGTTGTGTATCGATTTCCAGTTCCATTTGGATTCAACTCAATTTTGGAGCTTAGAGAGTAACTTGTCATCTCGAATGGTACAAAAGGTTTTGAGTGATACTCTCATATCTAGGGTTATCTGCATTGCATGCATAAGTAACTCCATGCATAGCTTCTTCTCATGTAAATAACCCTCCATAACTGACACTCCCTTCCAAAATAAAATTTCTAATAAAAAACTAAAGTAATACTCTTATTAGTTATTTGACAGAGGCATGTTTTCACAAATTATCTTCTGGAAATAATGTTCAAATATGATTCTTTTAAAAAATGTAAGTGCTATTCTATAATGTCATTATAGTACAGAGATAATCTTGACTTTTCAAAGGCTATTTCAGAAAAGTATTCAAGGTTTGACTTTTTGTCCTTGCATATTGGAAAAACTTATCTTAGTCATTATTTCTTGGTAGTCTAAGAAGCAGTTTAACTGAGTAGTGAGATGTTTACCACCAGAAAGTTCATTATATCATAATTATAACTTCACAAAACTTCTAAATAGTATCCAATAAGCAGGTAGGAAAAATGACATATGCAATTGGAAAGTATATCTCCATGTACAATATCTAAGATCATTTCATTTCAGTATTCAATTCAGTATTGAGCTATTGTACATTTTAGTGTTTCAAATTATATGCATGTAAATAAAGAATATATTAACTTCATTTTGTTAGAATTTCATTGGTTGTATTCAGTAATATCAATATACATTAGTGAACAATAATTTTGTTAAAGACTAATACTGTGTGCCTATTTAAATTTCAGATATTAAATATTTGGACAATTATTCATTTAAATCATACATTTAATTCAATTCCAAAAAAATTATTGAAGAGCTCTCCAAGCAAAAGAGCAGAGTTAACAAACTGTAGTCCTCAGAACCTAGAAGATCTGAGTTCAAATCTTGCCTCTAGAATATACCAGCCTTGTAATCATGGACAAGTTTATTAATTATGGGCTGGTTGTTGATATGCTTTGTAAAGGGGAATGGTTAAACACTTGTGGCTCTCAGCATTGAAAAAATTATAGCGTGGTCAAGAAACATAACTGTAAGCTATGTTACTAGAAGATGGGGATAGAAAGACAAAAAATGAGTCAATGCCCTTAAGGAACTATAGTCAACTGTCATTTATTAAGCATCTACTATATGCAAAGAACTATGGTAGTTAATAGGAATATAAGACAAAAATGAAAGAATCCCAACCCCAGGCACCCAAAAGGTTTTTTTTTTCTACCCTTTCTATTGTGGGAGAAAACACATACACAATATATGTAAAATAAATTTTAAAAAATACAAGATGAATTTTTGGGAGAGGGAATAGTAGACAGGTAAAGCAGGTCAGAGAATATCTCATGAATGAGGTGGTACTTACACTGTGCTTTGAAGGAAAATTATGTTTCTATAAATTAGTGGTGAGGACGAAGTGTGCCCCACTCAGTGAGAATGGGCTGTCAAATTTGCAGAATTAGAAGATGAGGAATCATGTTTAAAGAACAATTAGATTATCAGTTTGGCCATACCACAGTGTGGTGAAGAGATTTATCTTATTCAATAAGTCAGGGAGGGTAGGTTGCAGTCAGGTTATAAATGTCTTTAAATGTTAAATGTGGGGTGCAGTGGTGTAGAGTTTGACTTTCTTCATTGTTTAGTGTAGTGGTCTGCTCAGTGTTCAGCACTAAGCATGATTGGAGATGTCAATAAGAAATGACCAGGCCATGCGGGTAGTTAAAGGAAGAACCATGAACTACATTTACTGATTCTTTGAAGAAGGTTTTTAACTATCCAAAATACAAAGATTCAAGTATTCTTATCCTGATAATATCCTGGAATTTAATTATCAGTATAATAGTCTGCCATACCCTGGAAGTAGCTTGGCTAAGATAAGGCTTTGTTATCAAGGACCCAGGAAGTCATGGGGAAAGTCAGGTGTCTGTTCTCAAAATGTATCTACAGGACAAAGGATGCTCCCTCTGAGATGAGAGGGCAGGCCAGAATCTCAAAGACATTTGCATAGAAACCTGTCCCCAAGAGTCAAGTATTTTGACTTACAATAGTATAAGGAACATGTTATTTTAGGTGCCTGAAGTCTGGGGCCAAAGGCTTTGATGTGAGGATATCAAACAAAAGTCTTTTAAGTGTATCCGTGTGTGGGGGGGTGTCTTTCAGGGAGCTAGCCTTTACAAGCCACTTCCCTTCAAAGGATATTGGGGTACACTATCAAGATCTTTATCTGAGTACTGGATGAGGCCTCCTTGGCTCCCCACAGTTTAGCACATACACATATCTCAAATAATCATAGTCAAAATGTAGTAGGTTTCAAAATGAAACCAAACAAAATGAAACATTGAAAATTATTTCATCCAAAGCCTTCATTTCATAGATTAGAAAACTCTGCCCAGAGAGGTAAATTTTATTGTATATTTTATGGACATGCATTATTCTTTAGTTTCTCATATCATCGTAAAGTTTAGAAGAATGACAGAAAGTAACACATTCACCTTACCCACACATAGGAACTTATTCTATAGCATGTCTCATGATGATTAATGATCCTTCATTTGAATCCCTTCAGAAAAATGGAGATGATCACACAGAAAACATAAATCCATTGCTCAACAATTCTAAAAGTTATACAATCAACTGGCATTTAATAAGCATCTGCTGTGAATCAGACATTGGGTTAAATTCCAGAATTACAAAGAAAGGAAAAAGATAATCCTTTGCTCTCAAAGAGCTTACCATTTAGATTTTCCTTATTTTTGACTATAATCTCCTTTCCTGTAGTTACTACTCATTGATCCAGTTCTTTATAGCCAAACCAAAAAACATATATTCTTTCTGCATGATAAGTCATTGAAAAGTGAATAACTTAACAAATTGTGTTGCTATCAATAGAAATAGGGATGTCAGAAAGAAAGGTTTCCTCATCTTTTCTGTTTCTTTTCTTGAGGAAAGCAATGATTTCTATTTTAGATGTATTTAGTTTGAAAAGGAAACATGGAGGAAATGTCAAGTAAGTGATTTAGGACTAAAGCTGATAGAATACAGCTGAATACATACATCTAGTTGCTATATGTATAGACACGAGTAACCAACTCAGGAAAATTCATACAATCAGTGAAATAGAACTTCTAAAAAGAAGATAAAACAGTCAAGTTCTGATACCTGGGATACACCCACATATAGAAGGCAGGAAACAGGTGATAATATAGCAAAGGAGACTTAGAGTGAGCAATCAGATAGGTAGGAAGAGAAACAGGAGACTAAAGTCATAAAACACCAGGCAGGATGCAGAAGGAAACAATAGACAGCAGTGCCAAAATCTACTACCAAAACATCACCTAAGATTTTCTATAGAATTTTATCCTTAATTTCCTAAACCACTCTTAAAGTGATATCATTCCTAGTCCTGTCACAAGCCTGGTCATTTTCTTCCAGTCTTCCTTTTTAAATAAGAGTACCTCAAACTCAACAAAATTGTATGACCACTGTATGACTGGATATTTGTAAAATTTACTGAAGATTATGTGTCTTTCCCCTCTAATGTATTCATGGGCACAGACACACACATTTTTAAAAACTCAAAATATTTCTGGGCCTTGTGGAAAAGGAACAACATTCTGCTACTCCATCAACAATACCAAGTGCTTTACTGAATTCACAGATGGTTATTCCTCAGTATCCTGAGGGAAAGGAAACAATCTCCACAGCATGGAATTTCTGTTCTGTTTTCAATCTTAATTTATATCAATGCCTCAAGCTTCTCTTCTCTCTACATCATCTTTAACAAAACTGCTTACGTATGAATTCATAAAATGAAGATCAAACTTTAGTCACTCAACTTTTCAATAGACTTCAGTGGCTCCCTATTGCCTCAAATGTCAGAAATAACATGTCTAACACTTAAAGCAATCTCTCTCCAATATACTTTTCCAAACTTTTTAAAAAATACATGAATGCCTTTTAAGAAGTCTATATTCTACATAAGATGGCTATCTTGATTCTCCTAATTCATCACATCTACTTCACAAAATCTACCTCACATGACCATAGCCTACCAGTTTTCCCTTCTCAATTATACCCCTCAGGATACTTAGTTTCCTTTATAACTAAGTTTAAGTAATCACATTTTCCATATAAGATTTCTGAACCTAACCTTGGCCCTCAAATGGTACTCATTTTGTAAATACACTTATTTTAAATACATTTATTTTAAAAACATTACATCTCCACCAATGTAATAAACTTTATTCTTGTCTTTGCATCCTTAGTGAATAGCACAATGAAAGGACAAATTGTATCAAACAGACCTTCACCTTTGCCCTAGTCCTCAGATTCTTTAAACAAAAATCATATTTAATATTTTTACATATAAAAATAATTTTCAAATTTTGAGTCACAAATTCTCCTCCTCCCTCTCCTCACCTCCACATTGAAAAGGCAAACAATTTGACATAGGTTATGTGTGTGTTGTCATGCAAATCATATTTCTATTGTAAGTCAATCTGTGAAAGGTAGTGCAGACAAAAAAACCACAAGAAAAATAAAATAAAGAAAAAGAATCTTTCATCTGCACTCAGGCTCTACCAGTTCTTTCTCTGGAGATGATCTTACATTATAAGTCTTACCGAATTATCTAGAATCGTTGTACTACTGAGAATAGCTAAGGCGTTAATAGTAAGCCATCAGACAATATTGCTATTATTTTGTACAATGCTCTCCTGGTTTGGCTCATTTCACTTTGCATCAGTTCATGTAAGTCTTTCCATTGTTTTTTTTATTTTTTTGAGAGCATCATTCTCATCTTTTCTTAAAGCACAATAATATTTCATCAAAATCATATACAACTTGTTCAGTCATTCCCTAATTATGGACATCCCCACAATTTCCAATTCTATGCCACCACAAAAAGAGCTGCTATAATAATGTTTGTGCATGTATGTCCTTTTTGGTTTTTTTTTATCTCTTTGGAATACTGATCTAGTAGTGGTGTTGCTTTGTGAAAGAACATACATAGTTTTAGAGCCCTTTGGGTATGGTTCCAAATTGTTCTCCAGAATGTTTGAATGAGTGTACAACTTCACCAATAGTACATTAGTGTTTTAATTTTCCCACATCCCCTTCAACATTTGTCATTTTCCTTCTCTGTCGTATAAGCCTATCTGACAAGTATGTGAGGTAGTAGTTCAGAGTTGTTTTAGTTTGTTTTTAACTCATCAATAGTGATATAGAACATGATGATAGATAGCACTGATTACTTTGTATGAAAACTGTCTATTCATATCCTTTGATCATTTATCATTTCAGGAATTGGCCCTTAGATTCTAGAGAAATGATATACTTTAATGTTGCTTTTATACCAAATACAATGTAAACTTTGGTAGGTACTTCTGTTTTAGGTCGTTAGAAGCCTCCCCCAATTACCTTGTAATATAAAGGATGGACTCCTTAAACACATAAAAGTGCACACACACATACACATGCACACTCCCAAAAGGGTCATGGAGACAATACAAGTGATAGGAACAGCAATATTGGAGACCATTTGGGAATGTCAAAAAGAATTGCTCAGGTGGATGATATTAAAAAGTATTTTAAAATCATCATAGAAAAGGTTGATCTGCTTTTAAAGGGCACAACCATGTCTCATGTTTCATCAATGAAAATTTTTTTTCATTCTCCCTCAATAATACATTATCTTTTTTAATAATAAATTTTCCATATAAATACAATACAAAATATATGCAAGAATCACATAGTGTGTGCATAACTCTATGTTTAGTACTAATGAAAAAAAGACAACTCCTGTCATCTCAGTAGTTTTGTCATATTTCAAAGGCAGTAAGTTATGGCCAGAAATAGGTATGCTCTAATACTGATTAGTATAGAAGTTAGGTCCACAAAATTTTAAAAAATGACTGTGAGAAACCTAATCAAGGATAGATTCACTTTTAACTGGACATATATAGATAAAGGCTACTGGGTCTGGTTGTTGGAGGGAAAGAACATTAAGGAAACTTTCATAAAAGATAAAGGATCTTAAGTTTGTGCCTTAAAGGAAGATAAGGATTTTAAGAGATAAACAATGTATTCCAAGACCAGATTCCATGACCTAAAAA
>JAQQSW010016354.1:0-11694 GCA_028646575.1 Pseudocheirus occidentalis | reverse complement strand
GAGACAGAAAGACTTGAGTTCAAATCCTACCTCAGATTCTCCAGTGGTTTCTTATCACCTACAGAATCAAATATAAACTCCTCTCTTCAGTGTTCAAAGCCCAACTTCATAAGCTAGTCCCTTCCTACTTTTCCAGTCTTTATACCTTGTACCCCCTTATGTACCCTTTGATTTAGTGACACTGGCCTCCTTGCTGTTCCTCCGGACACTCCAACTCTTAGCTCCTGGCATCTTCACTGACTGTTTTCCATGTTTGGAATGTTCACCCACCTCATTTCTGCCTCCTGGCTTCCTTGGCTGTCTTCACATCCCGATTAAAACCTCACCTTCTACAAGCAGCCTTTCCCATAATTCCTCTTAATTCTCTTGCCTTCCCTCTTTTGACTGTTTTCAATTTATCCCGTATATAACTTGTTTACATGTAATCTCCCCCATTAGACTATAAGCTACTTGAAATTCTTTTGTCTTGGAGCAGCTAGGTGGTATAGTAGATAAAGCACTGTGCCTGGAGTCAAGAAGACTCATCATCTTGAGTTCAAATCCAGCCTCAGA
Organism: Pseudocheirus occidentalis; assembly: GCA_028646575.1. Classification (NCBI taxonomy): domain Eukaryota; kingdom Metazoa; phylum Chordata; class Mammalia; order Diprotodontia; family Pseudocheiridae; genus Pseudocheirus; species Pseudocheirus occidentalis. Next base: position 11,142 of record JAQQSW010016354.1, on the reverse strand, counting down.
TACTTACTAAGCTGTGTGACCCTGGGCAAGTCCCTTAACCCTAATTGCCTCCGAAAATGAAATCCTCTTCTCTTTATATCCCCAGTGCTTAGGTATGGTGTGTGGCACACAGTAGGTGTTTAATAAATGTTTGCTATTAGGTATGTAATCCTGAGCAATTCACTTAACCTCTGTCTGCCTCACCTTCTAAAAGTATAAAATGGGGATAATCGCATCTACCTCATGAGGTTGTTATGAGGATAAAACAAGGTAACTTAATGTAAGGTACTTTGTGCAAATCTTAAAGCCCTATATAAATGCTAGACATAATTATCATTATTATGAAGTGGTCAATTCCACTGCTGGAAAATCCTCATTATTAAAAAATTCTGGGGTACTAGTCCTGAAGTCAGGAGGACCTGAGTTCAAATCTAGCCTCAGACACTTGACACTTGCTAGCTATATGACCCTGAACAAGTCACAACCCCAGTTACCTCACACCAAAAAAGAAAAATTGTCTTCCTTATTTCAAGCCCAAAGCTACTATAACTTTTGTCAGTTTGCTTGCTTCTGCCCTACAGCCAGCTACATAGAATGTCTGCTCCCACCCAGAGTACAACCCTGAAATTATAACATGTCATCAGATCCTTTGTGTGTTTAGGGGGGGAGGTTGTAGGGAGAATATGAAGCCAGTGAGAGTGTCCCCAGATTCTGTTAGGGAAAAGAAGGGCTGGAAGGAGAGCCATGAGCCACTCAGCTAACAATGGGTTTCAGGGCAAGCTACACTGGCCAGTTAAGGAGTCTCTTTGCTCTTCTCAGCCTGAGCCCCAGAAGAATCTAAAAAGGTGCACTGAAACTTGGGGAAAGAGGCCAATTCCCTTTCCCTTTTTTTTTTCTTTGTAGAAAAATAACACCAGCTTTATTTCTGGGAGAAAAATATCTTTTCTTCTTATATTTCAGTACAAAGTTGGATGCTTTTATGTTTTTATTAAATATTAAAACAATAATCCTCTGAGAATAAAAGCTAAAAATTTCCAAGATGACCCAGATTTTCAAGGAAGCTTTGAATAATAGACAGAGCCTGCTGATACATGGCATTCGATGTCCCCGTTATTCTTCAACCTGTCAGCAGTGATCCAATGAGGTCCACAAGGCACACAGAGGACCTATCTCAGATGCACGTGAATATAAATGAAGCTCAAAGAGAGAAGGCCCAACGGTCCCTGGACTCACTACAGGATAATGTATTGGAGCAGAATTCAGTCATCTACTTTCCCTCCTTCCTAATGTATTGCTTTGCCCACAGAAAGTGCTTAATAAAAGTTTTTTCATTCACCTATCTCAGGGGGCATAGCAATCCAGGGTGAAAATCTAGGTAATGATGCTAGCTCCCCTTTCTGGGCCCAGGGGATCTATCTATTTTCTCCCTACCACATTCCAGATCACTGACAGGACTCCCAGAGAACCTGCTATCCCATTGACAGCTAAGTGGGCCGAAGCTTCATCTCGCACACTTTGTAGGAGTAGTTGTCCCCGTGACCTGTCTTCCAGTTGATTCCATCAGCTGGGCTCTCATGGTGCCCTCTCAAGTACTGACCATTGAGGTTGGACAAGTGGCAATCGTTGTACCACCAGGCCCCCTGGTAGGTCATGGCACAGTTGCCCTCATACGCATCATTGTCCCGATCTCTAGTAGTGAAGCCAAAGTGGTTGTGATACATCAGAGAGTCACCTGCAGGAAGCCATTGTTAGCAAATACAGATAGGTCATTTCCCAAAGTAAGTAACACGCAGGAGAGCTATCCCTTCCACATTTGGGGGGAGGTAGGGAGGTAGGGGTATAGTTCTCCCATCCAGAAAATCCAAATAAAATTTTTTGGTCTTCCCTTCATACCAGAGAAGAAATCTGATATTTATTTCTTTTTCTTTTATGGGGTGTTTACAGTACCTTCTTGTAAAATTTGAGTTAAGTATTTGGTCACAGGCTGCCTTATACAATACTATACATATATTTTATGCATTTCTGAGTTTCTAAACTTTTTTCTGTATCATCTGTGGCTTCCACAAAACTCCCCCAAAATTTCCATTTAACTTCTCATGACAGCCTGCAATATATCAAAACTGTAATGGAGGAAATCCTAGGGGACAAAGTCAATGAATCACTGACCCTTCCTGAGGAGTTTAGGGAAGGGATTCTGAAGGCTTTGCTGAATTATGAACTGAGCTCCTTCTTAAAGAGCACAGTGTGTTATACAGCCCCAAATGAAATTAGAAAACAGAGAATTTTGCAATGATGGGTGGTTTAAAAAAACATCATGGGCTAAGAATCATAATTTGACTTTTTGACATGTCACATTTTGACATCAACTTTTCTATTTACTGGTCATTTGTCAGCAAGTTTCATGCTCTGCTTAGGCTTTCATATTCTCATATGTAAAATGGGCATGATACTACACGCCCTATAAACCCAGAGAAATCTTGTGCAGATAGAATTGTTGATATCTCTCTAATCCACTCACTATGTTTTATTTTGTATTAGGTAAGGTCCTTGGGGCGGCTAGGTGGCACAGTGAATAGAGTGCCGGCCCTGGAGTCAGGAAAACCTGAGTTCAAATCCAGCCTCAGACACTTAACACTTACTAGCCATGTGACCTTGGGCAAGCCACTTAACCCCAATTGCCCTCCCCCCTCCAAAAAAAAGAAAAGCAAAAAAAACCCCAAACTATGTCTTTTGTCCTTGTTTGCCCAGTGCTTGAGAGGCAACATGGCATAGTCAATAGATAACTGACCTTTGAGTAAAGACAACATGGGTTGGCCTTTTCACTCTGACAAATGTCACCCTGGACAAGTCACTTAACCTAGCTAGATGACTCTCTTAAGCCTCGAAGTTTCTCAGAGAAGCTGTTGATCTGCATTGGTGGGAGTTTCATTATCCAGGAGCTCCCTATATCAATGAAATCAGGTGCAATCTCCATTCCTGTACTATGTCACATTGGAAGTGCCCTATACCCCCATGGCTCCTCCCTCTGATTGGCTGGTTCTTCCTGGACCCTCCAATTTACAAATTGCTAACCTGAGGAGGTTCAGGCCAACCATGTCTTCATTTCTCTCCAGGTTCCACTGAATCTCCACAAGACTTTCTCTACCATGGTCCTTCCATGAATAAATCTATGCCGGGGTGGGGAATCTGCACCCTTGAGGTTACATGTGGCCCTCTAGGTCCTAAAGTATGGCCCTTTGACTGAGTCCACACTTCAAAGAACAAGGATTTGTTAAAGATTTAGAAGGCTACATGTGGCCTTAAGGCTGCAGATTCCCTACCCCTAAACTAGAAATTCCCTAAGAGCAGGAATTGTGTCTTATTTATGTTGAAATCTCCCTTAACACTTTGCTGAAACAAGTCAAAAGGCATGATACATTAGGTGAAAAATGGCTCCAAAAATTAAAAGTATTAATGAAGAGATTTGACTCTGGTTAGTTGATCAGAGCTGGGATAAGACATCTGTGTACTTGAAGCAATGAAAAGGTATTATCAGGGCTGCCTCTGATGCTTGCTGGCAATTAGTGTTGGTGGAGAGAGTCCCCAAACTGAAGAAATCATAGATCTTTCCCATATTTACAAATTTCCACAATGATCCTCAGGGTCATTATATGGTGTGTTCCATAATTCTCTACCATTCCTTGATTGAATGGCCAGAACTATGGATCAATCCTTTACCCACCTGCATTTCCATCCACAAAGGCCCCCAGACTCAGTCTGTAGTTCTCAGTCTCCCCAGCAACCTGGAATGAACTATACTTGGCAAAGTGGTGATTGCGCTCAAAGTCCTGGAGGTCAATTCGGAGTTCACTGTCATCTAAGTGAGAAAGTTGGACAGCACCTCATATATCATGCCTCATGCTCCTACCAAGGGGAGGTGGACGCAGAGGGAATAGACCTTAGGTTCTGGGGAGCAAGCAAAATGTATCAAAAGGGAATCCTTTCCCTCCTTAGCATCTTTCTTCTACTCCTTCTGGATCATCACACCTCACCAGACCTAGAACATTTGGAGAGTCCCTGTGGCTCATAGCATGGGAAATAAGGACAGATCTTATGTTGCAGTACAGCTGAAAGCTCTAATGGGTCATCCTATATCCCTGAATGTCTTGTCAAACCTCAATCCCAGAACTATAAGACATTTAGGCATCTTAAATCAGATTTGAAAACTGTACCACATGTATTAATGTCCACAGGATGAGAAACATCCAAGTTTTCACTGTAATAGCAGAGTCTAGGTCCCTGAAGGCAGAATTTTCTGTAGCTAAAATATTTGCATTTATTTTTTAAAGCATTAAATTATATTCCTTGTTTTGTCTTCATACATGTTTTGCCTCAAACAGCCACTTGCCTGGTCTGCCTTTGGCCTGGCTAAGCCCAGTGATAGCAAGGATAGCCACTCCCCAGAGCTTATCAAGACCACCTAGCTTCACTAAGGAGTTTCCCAGAATTGAGTTGTCCCATGACTTCTCCAGGCTCCTATTGATCTGGGAGAAGCCTGTTGACCCAAGTCTTCCCCATTCCATACCCAGGAAGAGAAGAGAAACAAAGCAGTCCTGCCAGAACTGCTGCTCTCCCCCCAGACCCTGGAACCTCACCCTGAACTGTTAGCAAGTGAAGATTATCATTTCCCAGCCAAAATTCTCCCAGTCTGCTGCCAAAGCCTTTCTTGTAAGCAGCCCAGGATCGGAAAAAGTTCACAGACCCATCAGCCCGTCTCTGGAAAACCTGTGGAAAAATGGAAGCACCTCCCATCCAGTTCCAAATAAGTGTTCCTGCTTCCCTCTTCCCCTCTCCCTCCCAAGGACAGGATAAAAATATAAGCACCTGATACCAGTAACATGAGCTATTCACTGGTCTCCCAAAAGCAAGATCCAGGAACCCTATTCAGCAGAACCCTCCAATAAGGTACAATTCCCCACCCTCACATGAGATGATTGCCTCTCTCCTCAGAACACAGCTATACCAGGCTGAGACATAGCTTGGATTATCCAAAAAAAGGTAATGGTTCAGCTGGGTTTCCTAAAGCTGATGGCTGTAACCCTAGACCCAAACTGGTTCTATCCACTGTGGGGCCAGGCTCAGCCCCAAGAACTCCCTTAAGGTGATCCCTGGTTCCCTCCCCACACTGACTATGGAAACCTCCTCTTGCCCTCCTTCCCCTTTCCCTTTCTGGCCAGTGTTGCTGAGACAAGTAGGTTAGCCTGAGTGCTTGGATATGGGTGGGATCAGAACTGAGACTCTAGATCAGAACTGCAAACCTGACTCTCTGAGAAGCATCTGTTTCCTGAGGGACAGGGGAAGGGAGAGTGAATTGCAGCAAAAACAGCAATCCAGGGCAGCAGGATAGATGCCCTGGAAGAGCTGGGCTCATACTCACAGTCCAGCCCCCTCCATCAGTGTTCATGTCACACAGCACAGTCAGAGATTTGCAATCAGAGAGGTAGATGGTATACCAGCCACTGAGGGTATTCCCTTTACCCAGCAGCTCCTTACAATTTCTTGGCCCTGGTGAGACAAAGTGTTAGAAATGGACAAGGACAAGACCATCTGTCCCAGATCCCCTGCCACTCCAACTTTGGGTGCCACTGGGAAGCCCCTGGCAGTGGAAAGGTGGGAGGGGAGAATGAGCACTTGTCGGGGAGCAGTACTTGCTCTCACACGCCTTTGGGTGGTGGAAGACATAGGCTGACAGAGTCTCTCAGAGTCCCCTAAGCCCTGAGGAAATTTAGGCTGGTTTTCCTCTGGAAATAATGAGGAACTGGACAGATCTGAACCTTCTGGCCCTGGGCGAGACAGCACAAAAATGAGCCCCTGGGTCAGGTGGAAGGGTAGGAAGTCAGGAGAAACAATCACCTGTCTTGCACAGCTGGGCTTCCAGCTCCTCACCTATACAAGGGAAGAAAATAATCAAATGCTTGGAAATCAGGACCATCATTAACATTTTGCTTTTAGACTATGACTACATGCAATACAATATAATAACAAAATACAATGCAGAGGACATTTATTTATTTTTTGCTCTTTTTTTTGGAAGGGGGAGGACAGGGCAATTGGGGTTGACTTGCCCAAGGTCACACAGCTGGTAAGTGTTAAGCGTCTGAGGTCACATTTGAACTCAGGTCCTCTTGATTCCAGGGCTGGTGCTCTATTCACTGCACCACCCAGCCACCCCAGCAGCAGACATTTACTAAGGGCCTACTATGAACATGGCATTGAGGAGAGGCAAATTTTTAGATAATAATAGTTAGCATTTATAGAATGTCTTAAGATTTGCAAAGCACTTTAAAAATATTATTTCATCTTACCCTCTGACCAATCCTGAGAGGCAGTTGCTATTACTACATTTTACAAATGAAGAAAGTAAGGCAGAGATTAAATGACTTGCCCAGCTAGTAAGGGAGGATGGATTTGAACTCAGGTCTTCCTGACTTCAGACCAGATTGCAGACTCCAAATTCTAGTCCTTTAATTCCAGAAACAGTGCTCTCTCCACTGTCCAATCTTGTTCCCTGATTCCAATGTTATTTTCATATCTCCACAATAGGATTTCTACACTAATACAGACACCAGGGCAGCTAGGTGGAGCAGTGGATAGATTGCCAGGACTAAAGTCAGGAAGACTCATCTTTCTGAGTCCAAATCTGGCTTCAGATACTTACCATGTGACCCTGCGCAAGTCACGTAACCCTGTTTACCTCAATTTCTCATCTATAAAATGAGCTGGAGAAGAAAATGTCAAATATCTCCAGTATCTTTGCCAAGAAAACCCCAAATGGGGCCATGAAGAGTAGGACATGACTGAAAAACAACCCAAGAACCACCAGCACTACCCCATTGCAGAGTCCCAGGCTGGGGGGATCACAGCAGTTTTATTCCCAATTGTTCCTACCCTCTCCCAACTCAGTAACATTGCCAGTAGCAGAGGACGGATCTATATAAGGAGCTCCCCAGGTCTTGTCTTTTTATCTCTTAGACACAGAGGACTCCATGATCTCAGGGCTGTTTCTCTTCCACCATAACATTTTATCATTGCAATTATTCCCATGGCTAAAGACAATCTATGCTCCCCTTCATCTCTCTGCATACACACAAACACACAAAGACCGAGCTCTATGCACAGGACGAACAACTGTCTGGGAAAACTGTTAGTGTTCTCTCCCTCCTCGAAGCATCATCAGGTGGCGCCATGGTAGATAGTGTTGGACTTAGAGACAGAAAGATTTGAGTTCAAATTCTGCTTCAGATACTTACTAGATGTGTGACTCTGGGCAAATCACTGAACCCTTCTTGTCTTCAGTTTCCTAATTTATACAACAGGGGTAATAATAATAAATGCTCCTACTTCTCAGGGCTGTGCAAATCAAATAAGACATTTGTAAAGTTCTTTGCAAACCTTAAAGTGCTACATAAACATTAGCTATTATTGTTATGTATATATTTATCTGTTTCCATGTTGTATTTCCCTTCCAGAGAACATAAACTCATAGAGGAAAGAGATTGCCTTTCATTTTGTCTTTGTAATGGGGGTAATTATAATTCCCCCCAAAAAAATCTGCTCTACCTAGAGCACACCCCCTACTTCTAGGCATGGCATTTCTTAGCATTTCCATTAGAAAAGCTCCTTCAGTAATGCATTACCATGTCTTAGAATACTTATCATGGAAAATTCTTCAGGTCTAACCTTAATGCCTATACATTTCAAATATAGGACTGATTGGTCCTGGAATAAACCAGAGGACAGGTAATAGAATCATAGACCCATAGAAACAGTCTTACCTATTCTTCCAGGCATCCCAGGTTCTCCTTTGTCTCCTAGGGATGGAAATTGATTCAGAACTAAATAAATAACCCAAGATTACAACCTCTTATAAGGGCCCAACTCGGGAGATTGCAAAAAAGTAACAGCACAGTTGGTACTGGCTATTTTCTGAATGGAACAAACAACTTGGCATTGGCCATTTTCTGAGTAGAGATGGAGACAGTTAACCACAGTAGGAATTGACTACAGACCTGCAGAGATTGTCCTTGACTACTGAGATAACCTGAGCTACACCCCATGGATCTTCCATCCAGAGTCTTCATTTCCATAGACTTAAACACAGCTTGCTTTCTGGAAGCTTGTTAGCTAGGTTAGATGCTGGTTTCTTAGTTTATCATATACCTGGATCACCAGAGTAAGTTAGGGGGAAAAGACATGGGGTTCTGTTTGGTACAACTTTGTTTCCTGGTCTGTAAAATTTTCAAAGGTTGGGCTATAGGAGAAAACTAAAGCCTGGGGTTTTTGCTCTAGAGGTCTACCAGTTATATGAGCCTCTGGGCCTAGAAGAGGAAATTCATGCTTTTCCCATCTGAGAGAAACTGGGTCTCTAGGAACAATGAATCCAGGGTGGATGTTAAGGAGATCTCCCTTACTGCTGCAGCTCAAGAGAAACAAGACCTAGAGGTGTCTACACTTCAAGTTGTCTTAGGAGAACAACTACTTTACCCTTTTATTTTTGCTACACTATGTTCATTTCAAGGAGATTTTCTGTCTGATTATGGAGGAAATCTGGAAAGCCTCTAAATTTCTGACCTACTCTGTCATCTTCCCAGAATGCCCCCCAAAACACATTGAGGTCTCACCTGGAGATTATTTGTCTTCCACTCTGGCCCTCTTACCTTTGGGACCCTGTGGTCCTGACTCTCCTGGGTTCCCAGGGTGGCCTTTTTCCCCTATAAATACCAAAAAGACAAATGCTAAAAAACATGTTTCCCCAAAAATACTGACTGACTCCTCTAAGCTCCATTCTCTCCAACATTTCAAGGGGTCATCCTTCCAGTCCAGTCCATGAGGTATCCATGTTTACTCTCCTAAGTGGTCAGCAACCCCCAGTGCTGTTACTAGCTTGCTGCAAACCAGGGTTGTATTGACTACAATAAATAACAATTATATTACTGGACTAAGAACAAACCTGAAAGGCCCAAATCCTATACTGGTTCTATTACCTTCTATGTGACTCAATAGAAAAAAAGCCTGGATTTGAAGACAGAGGACTCGAGTACTGGTTCTGCCCCCTTATGACCTTCTGCAAGTCACTTAACTTCTCTTGGCCTCAGTTTCCTCATCCATTAAATGGGGACATCTAATCACATGATCTTTGATTCAATAGGAAGGGACCTTTGAATAAAAGTCCTTGGTTCTTAAGTTTTGTTCTTCTGCTTTTTTCTCTTTGTTTGTCTGCTCTTTTCTCACCCATCAAACATAAAGAATGTATGTGCAGATAGTTTTCCTTGACTACCTTCTCCTCCTCCCTACATCTGGTCCTCCTTCCTGCACGGATGTACCGTGCAAGGCTAGATAGGGAAGATTTTGCTTTGGAACTATAATAAAACCCCAAATTCAGGGTCACTGGGAGGCCAAATGCACAAAAATATCTGTAGCTGCTTTTTTCCTAACAGCAAAGAACTGGAAACTAAGAAGGTGTTTATCACAAGCAGAAGATTTTTAAAAATTTTATTCTAAGAAAAGGCATCAGCAGACCACCAAAGGAGTCTAGGACACAATAACATTGCACTATGATAATCTATCAATCAATACACATTTATTAAGTACCTACTATATGCCAGGTACTGAATTAAGTATTGAGGATACAAAGAGAGAGACTAAAACAGTCCTTAATGTCAGATTGCTTACAATCTAAAGAAATGAGTCCAGAAAAGCCTGGGAAGACTTGTATGAACCGATGTAGGCAGCGTGAGTAGAACCCCAAGAACAACTCGTTCAGTAATAACAACATTGTTGAACAATTTTGAAAAACTTAAAACCAACCACAATTCCAAAGGACCAAAGATGAAGCATATAACCCACCTCCTGAGAGAGGTGATGAACACAGGGCACAGAACAAGATAGATGCTTTTGGACATGATCAATGCAGGATTTTGTTTTTCTTACCTATGCTTATTTATTTATTACAAGCTTTTTTTTCTTTCTCAGTTGTGGGGAGGGGAGCAGGAAGTCAGTAGGAGGGAGAAAAAATAAATATTTGTTCCTACAGAAATTAATTTACTTCAAAAATAAAAGAGGAAAGGAGGTAAAAATAAACTGTATCCTCCAAAATAGGCGTGACTGTCAAGGTTATTCAACCTGTTCTTCTCTGGACCTTCTCTAAATCTGAACAAAGGAAGAAAACAGGAAACGAGTGAAAAAAATCATTGTAAAAACATGTCCCTTCCTTTAATATCAGGAAAGCTCATCCAGGAAATGATCCTTCACCCACCCAGCACCCACAATGTCATTTTCTTTGTGCAGTTATACTTTTAGAAATTCTTATTTGCTGGATATTATGAGCCATGTGGATGAGGGATGGAGCCTTCTACTGAGACAGACTAAACTGTTTTCAGTCCAGAGTTCTAAAATGCTATGATCTGCATGATCCTGTCCTACCTCCTCCTCTGTTCCTTCTTGAGAAGAAAACCATTAAACAACTCAGTTTTTTTTAATCTGTTCAATTTTTTTTTCATTTGTGCCTTTAAAAAAATGTTCAGAGAAAGTGTCTGTTGATTCAAAGATGTTCCTGGCAGAAGGCCAGGTTTGAGAGTTTCTTGGGCTAGGTATTGAGGTATTGGCTAGTCATGGTTTAGCTGAGTAAAAGATAATCTTTAGCCATTCAAAAACAAATACAACTTAATTTGTATATAAAAAGTGAGTTTAGTGGAGGGAGGGGGTGAGTAATTTAGAAGAATGGTTGTCAAAATAACACTTTCCTGCATGGAACAAAAAAAAAAAAACAGTGACTGGGAAAAATGATGTGGTAAAATACAGCACATGGTTCAATGACTTTTTCTACTTTTGTAACAGCAATCAGGTTAGCAGATACCTAGCACTTAATAACTTAGGGCTAAGTATGGAAGGTGAGAGCCCCATCCCCTGCTGAGAAGGTGTGAACTCCCCTGTTGACCTGGAAGAAGGGGATTGGATGAGACAGGAGGCCAGTGTGTGTATATAAGCAAGGATTCCAGAGACAGAGAGACAGAATTGGAATTTTCCTGTTGGAGGAAGCAGGATTGTCTCAGCATCTGGGAGCTGGGCTGCTGGACTGAAGAAGTGAATTGGAGTTTTCTTGAAAGAGAGAGGGAGGTAAAGAGA